>NW_024121588.1:1947179-2012163 GCF_016745375.1 Pimephales promelas
ATATTGTAAAACTCGACGTGCATTCATATGTTAATGCAGCGGTAGAGGTACACTCGCAGGACACTGCACTGATTCACAATCACAGTTCATTATTTGCTTGTGCTTTAAAGCTTTGCTGGCTAAACATTCATTTGCGTTCTGTTCTAAAGCACTTTTTTTGAACGCTTACTGAACGGCACTATCAAATAGCGCCAAACTGAATTTTTGTTGGGTCAGACCCAGTTGATAGCGATGGGGGCCGAGACCATGAGAGCTACATATAACCTCCCCTAATTTTACTCCGGAGGCCCTTTCCATAAATACAGAACGAAGTCAAAAGAATGATCCAAAAATTTAAGAGATCATCGCCCCTGCACAGAAGCACAGAAAAGGATACAAAAAGATAGTGAAGGCACTAAATGTTTCTAGAGACAGTTCTAAGCATACTTTGCAAGTTTCAGGATTATGTTCTGTGAAGCTGTGAAACGAAACAAACTTTTCGGCCCTCTGGATGTCTAGATGAAGAAGAATGAAGCATGAAACTGAAAAGAACAGTGTCTACAGTTCAGCATGGTGGTGACTTGGTGATGCTCTGGGGCTGCTTTGCATCCTCTGGCACTGGAAACCTGTATAAAATTATCAGGAAATCTTAGGAGAAAACGTCTGTGAAGAAGCTGAAGCTTGGGCATCATTGGACCTTCCAACAGGACAATGATCTCAAGCATAACTCAAATTCCACCAAGGCTTGGTTTCAGAAAAAGTCCTTGAAGATTCTACGGTGGCCATCACATGACTTTAACCCCATAGAAAATCTCTGGTGGGATTTGAAGGCGGTTACAGCACGCAAATCCAAGAATATTACTGAACTTGAGGCCATTGCTCATGTGGAATGGGCTCAGATTCCTTAGAAACTTAAGTGAGGGAGTCATTTTTTCAAGCGTTAATGTGTCTACTAATAAATGTAACCATTGTGTAATAGATATTTTTGTTATATCTTTCCAGTTTAATAGTCTTACTTTTTTTGCTTATGGATGAGGTAAAGGTACATGTTTTTATTTATTTGGAAGTGTAAATAAGGGAAAGATCTAACACAGGGGTCTCAACCTCAAATTAACTGGGGGCCACTGGAGATAGAGTCTGGGTCAGGCCGGGCCGCATCAAGTATTCTAAAAAAATAAAAATAAATTATTTAAGTATTCCAAAAATGGAGCACAACTGATCCAATCTTCTCAATCTTTATTATTAACGTTTCTTCTGAACTGTTCCTCTGAATTTGAACATTCCTTTCTGTACATGATTGGTTGGTTCTTCATGAGCTGTCCTTCTGACAGTTGAAGTTAATTTTACAAACTTTCTTTGTCTTTTTCTTCCACAACATCTTTGTGATGATAGTCATATTTGCTTTTTATTTTCTTTATACAATACTATTATAGCCTATTGAATGTTTTTTTTTTCTTCTGAAAGGCACATTTCCTTTTATTATACTTAGAAAAACAATTACTGCTTTTGAAATACAAAATTCTTTCTACATAGTGTCTCGGGCAAATTACTGACTTTGCACATATCAAAGCAAACCTCATCAACCTGTTGGACCAAGTTCATTACATGAACTAATTCAAAGTTCAGTTCACGAATTTTAAAATGAACTAGTTCAGTTCATATTTCAAAAATGAACTAGTTCATAGTTCTTTTTTTCCATATGTTGCTGTGAGCTTCTTTTTATTATTAGGCTATTATTATTGCCACAGCCCATATACAACCACAGATAACAATTGCACAGACATGTAAGATTTTCCCATCCTCACCGACCTCATAAAACCATTTTAAATGATCTTACGACGCCTCCTCGCTCCTCGGTTCACAGACACTAGAATGAACGAGTTCACTGTAACGTTCATCAGGCAGTAATACAGGCTACGTTCAGTTCACGTTCGCCCAAAATATGAACGAGTTCATGAACTATCGTTCATTGAACGCGTTCATACACAACACGTATTACAAGCTCAAAATGATTATTCTCACATTGTTTTAGAGCAGGGGTATCCAACTGATTCGGTGGTGGTAGCTCGCCTTGGGCCTGTTCACATATCGCGCTCACATATTTTGCACGCTCAAGTACGTTTCAAATGTAGGCGCGCATCAAGAGCCCAGCGCGCTCATAATTGAAGCGACGCGCTCATTTTTTCCAGGCGCAGTATATTTGTACTTCGTGGTTGTCTATGACAACTATTGACAACAAACCCACCGTAAGCTGTCACGAGACTATATATGGTAGCCCATAAGGGATAAAAATAATAATTAAAACAACGCGCCAAACGCAACGACGGGCCGCACTAACATTAAACTTTAATATCAAGTAGGGGGCCACAAAATATCATCGCTGTGAGTTTGAGACCTCTGATCTAACAGAAATACTGACTGGGATTTAAAGTCTAGAATCACTTCGTGTTTAAATATAAATTCTGACCAGAATTTCTTTGCGTGTGCAGTTCCAGAAGGAGTAAATGGTAAATGGACTGCATTTATATAGCGCTTTCATAGACCTAATGGCCACCAAAGCGCTTTACATTTCCCTCACATTCACCCATTTATACACTCATTTATACACCAACGGCGGTGTCAGCCATGCAAGGCACCAGCCAGCTCGTCTGGAGCAGCTGGGGTTAGGTGTCTTGCTCATGGACACCTCAACTTGGTCAGGTGGAACCGAGGATTGAACCACCAACCTTTCGGTTTGTAGACAACCCAGATGAACCACTGAGCCACTGCCGCCGGAGTGAATATAATAATCTGTTATTTTGACTGTGTGTACATGTATAAGTGTTGGCATGGCCCTTTTTGTAGTGCATCACTGAACTGCATGGAGTGGGCAGGGTTTATGACGTACACAGTCTGCCACCAGGGGGCGAGTGAAATGCGGCGGCTTCACTTTCAGGACTTGTGTGGCACACTTGGTTACACAACACAACATTGAATCATCAAATTTAAAGTTTAATGATTTGTTTCTTTATCTTGGCCCTTTTTATTTGTCATTGACCCTGAAAATAACAGCATACTGCTTTAAGAATCTCATGAATAATTATGTCTTGGTAATTAGGAGTAAACTATGACTGTAGGGTATTCCTTTAAAGTCACTCTTGATTGAACACACGTTTGCTGTATCATAAACAGGAGATTGGTGACATGGGCTGCCTGCCTGCTGATCTGAAGCTTGAAAAAAAGCCAGTCGCTGCTGACAACGAGAGTGACAGCGATGACTCTGAAGCGATGCACAACACTTCCAGCTTCCTCCGGAGGAACAAGAGAGGCCTAAATAACTTCAAAAACAGCTTCTTCTCTGGCTGCACACCAATCCGTGAAGAACATTAGTAGTACAATAGTAGAATGTAATCGTTGAGCCTGCTAATTATCTTGTCGTCTTTGTCTTTTTTATGTGGTTTAAATGTATGCATTTGTTTGTTAAATTGGTAGTTTATCATTAATGGTAATTCATTTAAATGAATGGTTAATGCACTAACAATATGATCTGCACACGTCATGAGTAATTTTATAGACTTTTAATCAATTTGCCTGTATGACATTTGAAAGTCATGGTTGTAGATTTTATTTCTATTAAAAGTCTAATGACTTAATTTTAATTTTTGTGGCATTCATTTCTTAACATATTGCTGTTAAAATATCTAAATACACAATTCATTTTTAAATTCTGCATGGGAAAAGGCTGATTTAGAATGCTGTAATGTTATGCATGGTTACTATATTACATTGTTGGTGACGGGTGCATATTTAGCCAAGTGCTGCAGACTTTTTCTGTTTGTGTGAAATGAATATAGACTCACTTTGAAGAAGGGACTTGAGCCATATCTACAGACATGTGTTGGGGATCACAGTTAGAGACCACTGCTCAAATTTGAAGTTTGATCAGTTGGCAGAGTTTACTGGGTGAAAGTATCGATTTCTCAATTTTAATCAATTCTCATTTTGAAGAATCAATATCATTCTTAAATCCCAAAAATTGATCTTTCAGTCAGTGATGTTTTCAGTTGATAAATGAACAAAAGTTTTTAGTGCCTCCCATCTAGCTTTGTAATTTGTTACTTCTGATATGAAGTTTTGGCACGATCATATAGTGCCTTCAGTTCAACCGAAGCAGCAGTAAAATGGTTTCATATAATGAAATAAATTTCAAATATAGGTTTAATGTGACATCTTCAAAACGCAGCAGTGAAATGGTTTCATATGTTGTTTCCATATAATTTGGGACACTGCATGCAAGATTAACTCAGTAATGCATAAATAGTACAATAAACAAATACGTTCACCTAAAGGATTATTAGGAACACCATACTAATACTATGTTTGATCCCCTTTCGTCTTCACAACTGCCTTAATTCTGCATGACATTGATTCAACAAGGCGCTGAAAGCATTCTTTAGAAATGTTGGCCCGTATTGATAGGATAGCATATTGCAATTGATGGAGATTTGTGGGATGCACATCCAGGGCACGAAGCTCCCATTCCACCATTTTAGTACGGTGAACTCATTGTCATGTTCAAGAAACCAATTTGTAATGATTTGAGCTTTGTGACGTGGTGCATTATCCTGCTGTAAGTAGCCATCAGGGATGGGTACATGGTGGCCATAAAGGGATGGACATGGTCAGAAACAATGCTCAGGTAGGCCATCTTTGTTATGGGGGTTCAGGGGGCGCGTAGATGATGTTATTTGTATTCGAAAATAAATAAATGGAAAACCGGTGGTATTTCAAATTAAAACAAAGTGTGAAGACTCGATTACTACTTTTGCAAACAACTATTAATGATAAACAAATATGGCTGTGCCAGGCTAGTACTATGAGGCCTGCTGGTGGTCAGTTTGGTCTTGGTCACACAATTCTATTTTATATAGCCCCGGCCCCTTATCACAGTCAGGAACGATAATGTGGCCCCCAGAGAAAAAAGTTTGGTGACCCCTGATCTAGGCTATGCACGGAACAGTTTTATTAAGCAGAAAATTAATCATTTTCAAATGCATTTATAGTGTATGTAAACCTCTATATGTTATAATGACATTATAATTATACATGTAGCCTACATTAATATGTTTTAAATAGAATTACGATTGCTAATATATGTTAGCCTGGTTCAACCAGACTCTCGTACATTTCATTTGTACATCTGGGCTGCGTTCAGCCCGGACAAAACGTTGCACAACGTTTTTTAAACAGAAACGGTGATGCGTTGAACACCCCGTTTTGATGACGCAAGAGTTGCAACTATGGAGCCCGATAAGGCCATTCTACGGAGCCCGGGAAGTACAGAGCCCGGGAAGTCACCTGTGGGGAAAAAAAACAACAATCCGAGGCGACGGTTTTGCAATCCGTCCCCTCAGTTTATAAACTGTACTCACGGATTCTTTAAATTGTCCCTCGGTTTAACAATTCGTGCCCACGGATTAATAAACCGTACCACGAGTTCCTAATCCGTACTCTCATATTTGTAAACCGTGCCCTCAGATTTTGCAAAACTGTACCCACAAATTCATAAACCGTGCCCCGCTTTCGCAACCTGTACTCACGGGTTTGTAATCCGTACTCACGGATTTGTGGCTCGTCCACCAGAGTGTGCCGCATGATTCAACCAGGCCTCCTGTTTAGATGCGGGATGCATTGCATTGTTTTTAAAATCCTTTTTTTTTTTTTAATGGATAATTTCTTGCATTTTCTTAAAAAAAAAAAACGCCTATATTTAGGCTACTTTTATCTTTAAAGTCCATTTTTTTTAGAGGAAAAAGCTCAGTAGCCTATATAATAAGCTAAAAAATAAATAAAATAATAATAACAGTTCAAAAACTGTAAAAGATTTGGTTATAAGTTTTAAATTATTTTATGTTAAAATATTACTGTCTTCAGTGAACTCATTCATAGTAGGCTAATTAACGCAAATAATAGGCTAATTAACTGTTACCTTCACAGCTCTCACGCTCCAAACCGTAGTTAAGAGCGAGCTGGTATCCTTATAACTTGGCTCGCAGCAGGTAACTTGCTAGTGGTCCGGCTAACAGAGCTGAAGCACACACTGTAGTCATCGGCTTGCTTTCAACAGGTTCGGGCTTTATTGTTCACAGCGGTACACATTCATGGCATGAATAAGGCACTTTGCTTACTAGCATTCGCACGGGCAGGGCTGCATTACCACCACCTAGTTCGCTTCGTCAACTCCGACAGATCCCCCCGCTACACTTTTGTTTACACTACGGAAAAACCCACTATGGAAACACAAGGGGCCCAACACATCCTACATACGCGTTTTCTTTTTTTTTATCAATAGCAAGATATTGCAACACTACCCCCACTCTGGAGAATGATTAAACCTTTAACATATCTCCAGCATCAGACTACACACGGGGAAATATTAATTAGACAGTCATCATTCAAACATCCCCAACCATAACCCGTGTTTCTCACAGTCCTTGAAGGGTCCCTCTCTTCCAGTGGAAAGTTAAGTTGAAGAGGCAATGTCCATAAAACGTCCATTAAAGCATATTGCGTACTCCTTCATTTGTACATGTAAGAAAAATGTCCTAAACATGACACTTATACATTCCCTGGGAAAACGAGACTATTACTTTAACCACTCAACCCCAACATTAGCGTTAAGTTACTCAGGTTGCAGAATTTTTTTTCTAAGTGCAAAATTAGAGCAAATTATCCGGTTAAACAACGTTCTCAGCAGTAAACATACAGTACCTTAAGATGTTATAACAAAACTATGTAGCCCGTTAGTGTCTAAATTACCGACTGTTGATAGTAAACAATTATATCAAGCCTATAACAAAGTCACATGTTAACTTCAACATAATCAAGTTACTTAGGTAACAATACAATACTACAACTCCTTTTAGTTTTGACAATACTGGAACTCTTTTAGTTTCCTTTTGTTTAGAGGAGGGCAGCGATCCGCCTACACCCAGCCTCAAACAGATATGCTCAGTGAACAACCCAATCACCAAACATGTCAGGAGCTCTGCGGACCCTCCGGGGTCGATGCAGAGGGGTGGAGTTCAAAAGAGGACGAGGAACTTGTCCCCTTCCCTCACTCAGTGAAGGCTCAGCCGTGTGGCAAGGCATCTGGCTGCTGCTCGGTGAAACTGACAATGATGGTGGTAAAGAGAAAAGACTTGGAAGGGACCTCAGCACAGGGTCCTCTGTTTCTGGTGATGTGCCCCAAAGGTCAAGAGGGCCGACATCAACTTCCGAAGAGCTTATGTCTGATAACGGGGGTGGCGCCTCCACTGGTGCCCACATTTCAGCCTCTTGGAAGACCCAGTTGTTGTCCAGTGTTGTCCTGGAGTGGTAAGGTTTGAGTTTGTCATGATGAACGACTTTCATCTTCATTCTTGGGCCCCTTTTAATTCGATAGATCAAATCGTCCAGTACACCCACCACGAAGTACGGACCCTCATAGGAAGGGAGGAACTTTCGCACTTTATTCCTTACTCTTTTTGTGCCTTTGACTAAGAACCATACTGGATCACCGACTTTGTATTGGACTCTGCAAATATTTTTGTCGTACTGTCGTTTGGCATGCTCGACAGAGTTTCCCAGTGCCTCCCGAGCCAACTGATGAGATAGCTCGAGCCGTTCCCTTAGCTGTACAACATAGGCTGCCGGGGTAGCAGTGTTGTCTGGGTCAGGTGGCAGCCCAGCAACAAGATCCACCGGCTCCGTAATTTCCCATCCGAACAACATCATATTAGGCGTCAGGCCTGTGGAACTGTGTTTGGTTGCACGGTAAGCCATGACTGCATATGGGGTCATGATGTCCCAGTCCCAATGACATCGTTCCGCAGTGGTGGCTGAGATTTTCTGCAGAGTGGCATTGAAACGCTCCACTTGGCCATCTGACTGTGGTCGGAATGGCGTGGTTCGTGTCTTATCGATTCCCAGCAGCTCGCACATCCCTTGGAACACAGCTGACTCGAAATTGGTACCTTGGTCGCTGTGCAGGCACTGTGGAGCTCCGTACCTACACACCCACTCGGAAACAATCTTTTCAGCCACTGTCGTTGCTTGTTCGTTGGGAACAGGACAGGCTTCCACCCATTTGGTGAAATAATCCTGTACCACTATTATGTAGCAGTTGTGCCTTTCGGTTTCATTTAATGGTCCCATTAAAGGAACACTCCGACTTTTTGGGACTTTAGCCTATTCACCTTATCCCCCAGAGTTAGATAAGTCCATACATACCTTTTTCATCTCCGTGCGTGCTATAAATCTGTTTGACGCACCCACCGCTAGCCTAGCTTAGCACAAAGACTGGATGTGAATGGTTGCAGCTTTCATACTAATCCAAATGAGTGACAAAATAACGCAAACGTTTTCCTATTTACATGTTGTGATTTGTATAGTCACAGTGTACAAATAACAAAGTCAAATGAGACACAGACATCTTTTAACCGTATATAAAACCTGGGAACTATTCTGAAGGCGAAGCACTGCTACTTTGGCGGAGTGATAACCGCATCACCGGAGACACGCCAAAGTGAGGAGCCGAGAGTTCGCTCAGAGTTTGGGTAACAGAGTCAGCAATTTATAAATAGTAAAAGCGTAGTTTACAGTCATGGGTTTTCGCTCTATTGTAAATAGCTGCGACAGTAAACAGGGGACGTAATACCATATTTCACAGAATTCCAACTAAAAACGCTGACTGGATGAAGACATGGCTAACTTACTTACTCTGGATATTGATCCAAACACACCTAAATAGATTATCAAGGGACATTATGTTTGCTCGGTACATTTCAATGAGGTCGAGTATTTTGAAAAAAATGGAATTTACCACACGGACCATAATGTGCTGAAGGATACGGCCATCCCATCTATAGCACAGACAGGACAAGTGGATCACCTACGGCTGAGGTAAGTGTTCCGTTATGTTTTTAGATGACCTACTGTAACAGTGCCATTAGCCAGATCTAATGTAACGTTAGTGACACTATTACATGATTAGGGTATGAATATGTTTTTATCTTGATGCGGCGCGGACGTGCTTGGAAAAAAACGAGCGCGTTGAACTTTGCACCCTGCGTGCGGCGCGCCTAGCCTAAATTTGAAATGACCATGGAAATAACGAACTTGAGCGTGCAAAAGGGTACGATAGGCTGTTCAGGCTGAGTTCATTGTGCAAAAACAATTTGTGCTATTACTTTCCCCTTATTCTATCCTATAGTAATGCAATTATACTGTATATTATATGCTGTTGAATACATTTGTTTCAGCTAATAAATTACATTTAAAATATATTGATTCCTGTAATAATAATTGTTTATTCATGTTCTGTGATATTTATAAATCTGGATGCGTTTTTGGTTGGAATTCAATGAAATATGGTACTGTATTACCTGGTCTCCCCTGTTTATTGTCACAGCTCACACAATAAAGCAAACACCCATGATAAACTATGCTTTTCTATCTAACGTTAGTAATTGCTGACTCTTTACTCCAACACTGAGCGAACTCTCTGCTCCTCGTCACGGTGCGTCTCAGGTGATGGTTACTCTGCCCAAGTATCAGTGCTTCGCCTTCAGAAAATATAGTATTTATACGGTTAAAAGATGTCTGTGTCTCATATGGCCTTGATATTTGTACAGTCTGTGACTATACAAACCACAACATGTAAATAGAAAAACGTTTGTGTTATTTTGTCACTCATTTGGATTAGTATGAAAGCTGCAACCATTCACATCCAGTCTTTGTGCTAAGCTAGGCTAGCGGTGGGTGCGTCAAACAGACTTATAGCACGCACGGAGATGAAAAAGGTATGTATGGACTTATCTAACTCTGGGGGATATGGTGAATAGGATAAAGTCCCAAAAAGTCGGAGTGTTCCTTTAAATCAACTGCGATCCGTTCGAAGGGGGCACCAACTCGTACTGTGCCCATGGCGGCTTGAGGTGTTTTCTTGGGCTGGGTTTCGCAGCACAACGGGTGCAAGTGCGACACCATAGAGTGACATCATCCCTCATATTGTACCAGTAGTACCGGGCCTTGAGCCGTGCAAGGGTTCTTTCTCCTCCAAAATGGCCATCGACTGGACCATCGTGCAATTGTTCCACTGAATCCCCTTGTGCTGAAACTGGTTACTGAGGCTTGGCTCTGGCACTCTGCATGAGCATGATGGTCCACAGGGTCTTCTAGAGAGCGCGTCTGCATTTTGATGATGTCTCCCTGGACGATGGATCACCTGGAAGTCTCAGGCTCCCTCATCCGCGTCAACCAGCGTAGGCTGCTGTGGTCAGTCCGTATGATGAACGATCTCCCTAGCAGATACTGCCGGAAACGAGAGGTGAACTCGACAGCTGCCAGAAGTTCTCGTCTGGTGGTACAGTAGTTTTGCTCAGTGGCTGACAATCTCCTACTCCCATAGGCGAGTACTCTCTCCTCACCTTCTTGCACTTGGGAAAGGACTGCTCCAATTCCCCAATCACTGGCATCCGTGTCGAGGAGCAACTGACCGCTGTCGAGGGGATAACCCAGCACGGGTGCTGACGTCAGCCGGCTTTTCAGTTGTTCAAACGCCTCCTGGCACTTGTCCGTCCAGTTAAAGCGTGCATACTTTTTGGTCAGCTCGTGAAGGGGCTTGGCAACGGAGGCGAAATCTTTGACAAAGCGTCGATAGTACGAAGCCAGGCTGACAAACTGACGCACTTCAGCTACGTTTTGCGGTGTGGGCCACCCAGCCACCTTTTGTATCTTTTGGGGGTCGGTGGCAACACCTTTGGCGGAGACGATGTGTCCCAAGTAAGCCACTTGCTCTCGGAACAGGACACACTTTGAAGGTTCAAGCTTCAGGTTTGCTGCGCGTAGTCGGCCAAACACTTGACTAAGCCTCTCCAACATTTCAGTTCTGTCCCGCCCCAGAACAATGATGTCATCGAGGTAGACCAAGCAGGTCTCCCACTGCAGCCCGGCCAGGACACGGTCCATGAGCCTCTGGAATGTGGCCGGCCCATTGCACAATCCAAACGGCATCACATTCCATTCGAACAGGCCCTTACGGGTGCAGAATGCAGTGGCTTTTCTGGCTCTCGGTGTCAACTCCACCTGCCAGTACCCTGATGTTAGATCAAGCGTGCTAAAGTACCTGGCTGTGGACAGTGTGTCTAAGGTGTCCTGGATGCGGGGCAGTGGATAAGCATCCTTGATGGTTCTCTTATTTAGGGGCCTGTAATCAACACATAATCGCAACGTCTGATCCTTCTTTCTCACCATGACTATTGGTGCGGCCCAGCTGCTATTGCTGGGTCGAGCCACACCAGTGTCCAGGCTCTGCTGCACCTGCTGGTCTGCCGCAGCCTGCTTATCTCTAGCCACTTCAGGGGCGGGCCCACGGTGGTGAGGATATCATGCTGCACGAGGCCAGTACGTCCAAGGTCAGTGGGCCCCGTAGAGAAAACGTCACTGTAAGACAGTAGCAGGCTGGCCAGCTTCACCTGGTCACACTTGGGCAGACTAGCACAGCTCTCGTCATACAGGGCCTGGAGGTGGCTGGGTAAAGAAGCACAAACAGCTCCACCTTCCCCACCACTGCGGCTGGCTGTAGAATCCCTGCCACGGCTCCCCTCTTCAAAGTAACAGGTAAGGCACCAAGGTTGAAAACTCTGATGGGAACATTGGTGGACCGCTGCGCCTGTACAATGATGCGAGCCACCAGGACGTGGTGCTTTTCTATGAAACCCTTGGTTGGGCTCAGCATCAGGTCTCCCTCAGTAGTATGGCGCAGATGGGCGGTGCCAGGCACTACATACTCACACCCCGACTCCAACACTGTTGTGCGGGCAACTCTGACAATGTGTACCCGGGGCTGATGGTTTTGGTTAAACCGAGGTACCTTTTCTCCAGAGAGGGTTATCTCACGGCGACCATAGTCCAGCTGGGCACTTGTCTGGTGAAGGAAAGGGTGCCCCAGGATGACCTCGGTGTTCTCTGCTGTGTCAGCTATAATAAAGTTCACATCAATAGCCCCTCTCCCAACTTGTACTGGTAAGTTAACCCCCCCCCCCCCATGACTGCCAGACCACTGGGCCCGATGCCCTGCAGGACCTGCGCAACAGATGGCTCTATTGGGGGTCTGGATTCTGCAGGAAGAGAGTTAAAAAGATGGAGGGGCAACACATTCCTCCTCCGCGCACCAGAATCAAGCAGAGCACACATTTCCAGTCCATATATAAATATTGCAACACACATGTCATCTCCCTGACTCGCAGTGCAGGTGATCACTTTACCTGTGTCAGGTGCCGTGTTCTTGATGACTGGCCGGCCTTGCTGTCGGGGTCGGCGGGGGGAAGGGCAGTTTCTCTGGATATGCCCCAGACCAGAGCTGTTGTGACATTGAACATTCCCCGTTGACATTTTGACATTTGTGTCTCTCTTCTGGCGCCACTGCTGATTAAATCCTGGAGGCCTTTCTGGCGAGTTGATGGACCAAACCTCCACCCCCACTGGCTCCACACAAACCGGCCTGCTGTTACAGTCACGTACCACAGTGGCTCTGGCTCTCTGATTTGCAAGACCACGTTGGCCAGGCCCTCTTGGTTGTCTCGTAGCTGTGTGCAATGTCATATGCTCTGGCTAGGGTGCGCGGCTGCGCTTTCAGTAGTTTCTGCACCACCTCAGCGTCGGCCAGGGCGTTGGTGAAAACCTCCACACTAATAGCGTCCTGCTCCAGCTCGGTACAATCAGCATACACAATGGACACTTTCTCGTAGATGTCATCCCTTAATAAGTGCAAGGCTTCATTTTGCCCCCTAACCCTCTGCCTCAGTTCAATGCCGATGGCTGCAGCATGGTTGGACTGCGGCCCGTAGGCGGTCTCTATCTCAGCCACAATACGGCGGTAGCTCCAACGGTCAGACCTGGGGTTCTTATGGACGATAGCTCCAGCCGCGCCAGTCAGGCTGAACCTCAGTTTAACTGCCATTGTCATTTCCGACCAACGGTTTGCCCTTGCACAGCTTTCGAACTGGTACATAAAGTCTTTCCAGGAACCCGTCCCATCGAAATTGCCTGGCTTTAATATTGGGATTCTCTCCTGATATCCATAATGTTCATCATCACTAACGTCCACTATTTTGGCATCCAGTGCTGTGTGTGATGATCGTGGGGCTGGCTTGGCCCTTTCCACAGCTGACTGGCCGTATTGGTATCGATCACGGTGTGAAGCACAGTTATCATCATAGCTCATAGCACCACAACGTTCCGCGGGCCGGGGCGTGCAGAGTGGAAAAGGCGTTGAAGTGAAATGGGAGGGCAATGCATGTGGCTGGGAGAAGGTATTATGAACCGTACTGTTCATGGAAGTAAACGGATTAGCTGGCTGATTAATGGCGCGTTGGGCAACCGCTGGGACGGGGCTATTCTCAAAACCATGCGGTAAAACCGCCGCGGGGCTGGTCCTCGTATGCACTGAACAGTCACAGTTTTGCCGATTAAAGTACTTGGACTCACCATCTGTTGTATGCTGTGGTTCCCCGGGAATTAGGAACGGATTAGTCAACCGTGATGGCGGTGGTGTGGGGGGTAAAGCTAGGTTGAAAGACGGCATCCGGCCGTGAATGATAGCTCCGTCCGCGGCTAAAGTCAGCTCCATGCCCGCCGTAAAAGGGTTAGTGCTGTCGGCATATCGGCCGTCCCCGAGATTATCTTGGTCTATATTAGTGTCTATTATATACATTAGAAATGGGTTGGTGCTTACGTTAGGGGTTTCCATCTATCAGTCAATCAGTCTTAGACAATAATAATGGGCTAAGATTATAACAAACAAACGCATTTCCAAGTGTTTGTTTGGAGCATGCAGCCGCGGCCGCAAACACTTCTATCAACAGTGGAACAATTTAAAATAGCCTAATAGCATTTCTGGTCATACAGAAAAAATACATTATACAAAATACAATTATTTGCTACTACTTGTATTTGTGTAAACTCACAATAACAAGAAAACGTTGTGTAGGCCTATTTGCTAAAATAAAATATTTTTGTTTTGTTAAAAATATTGTTTAATCAGGCGCGCTTTCTCCGGAGCGCGTCTCATATAGCCTAAGCTGAAACAAAAGCCTATCTATAGCTTGAAATGTCCACTTTTAAACTAACAAATTTGAATCGAAAGCAAATACGTCTGATTAGGCTATACAATCCGAAAGTGCATTTCTCTAAGGTGCATCTGCTTTACAGCGGAGATGGAGATCGCCCGTCACTAGAAAACTGTTTATTTAAGCAATAAAAATCGATCGTTATTTTTCAGACACATTTATTATGATTAGCCTATAAATCATCTCTCTATGGTTCCAGAGACATGCTCTTTTCATTTAGCAATGCGGGCAAAATATAGGCTAGTTTTTAGAAAGTCTATTTTTTCATATAATTTGCGAAGATTTTAAATGTTTAATAAAGGCAAAAAGTCAAAGTTATTTATTTTTTGTGCACAAACTCTTGGACATGCGTCAAAATCGTATATTATCTAACCTGTATTATGACTGACATTTGGCGAATTGCTTTGTTTCTTTTTTTGATAAAAGCGTCTTATAGCCTAATCTGTAGCCTAAATGTAATAATAATAGCCTAATTATTATTATTAGGCCTATTATTTGCGTTTATACATTTAAATGAGTTCACTTAAGACAGGAATATGTTAATCAAACAATTTACGAATGCTTTATTATTATAGGCCTATAACTTTGTGTGTGTGTTAGGCCTACTATATTTATTTTTTTTAATGTGAAGTCCTTTTAAAAACAATGCATCCTGCATCTAAACAGGAGGCCTGGTTCAATCATGCGGCACACTCTGGGGGACGAGCCACAAATCCGTGAGTACGAATTTCGAAAGCTTGAGTACGGATTGCTAAAGCGTGGGTGCGGTTTATTAATTTGTGGGTACAGATCAAGCGGCAACCTCCCCGTCTCTCTCTCTTGAAAGGGGGGGGGGGGGGGGGGGTCACAAGATCTTGTAGGGCACAATGTATAGTTTGTCCAATTTTAATTTGGCATTAGGCTAACAGTTTTACTGATTAAAAAAACAGTTTTGGGAGTAAAGTTCATAAATTATTATTCTTTCCAATATGATTTAGTAAAACTATATTGAGACCTCTGTCATTCTAGGGGGGTTCGGGGGCATGCTCCCCCGGAAAAAAATTTTGTACATTTTAAGGTTAAATGCATCAATCTGGTGCACTTTGAGAGCTCAAAATTAAGAGTTTTAACCGGCTTCAAATCATGAACTGTGACATTCAACAAAGCAAAAGCCTCGACTTGTACCTGGACATTAAAGAGGGATCAAACATCTTTTTTATAAAGTCAATGATATAAAGACTTTATGATATAAAGTCTCAGTCTCTTTTAGGATGCCAAATGATTATTATAATAATGTAATAATGATTTATATAATTATTCCTATTACGTAAAATCCATATAGGCCTAGTCTATAAATGTAGGCTGCTGTATAAATGAAAATGAATATTTCAAAAGTATATTTTACTTACACTATTGTATAGGAAAATTACAATAGTTTTGTCCTAATTTCTTCACTTGCAAGAAATAAACCCTTGAGCTTTTATTTTGGAGAAAACACCAGATGAGAAGAGAGAGTAAAAGCCGGATTCGAACTCGGGTCGAACGCGTCAAAGTTTGCTATCAGCACCTCACGCCCTCGCCCTACGCCACTGTAGATATTTAGTGAAAGATATCTTTTTTGCTAAAAAGACAGGCACGTAGTGCAAATGTACGCTCTCAACTCACGTTCAAGGTCATAGGCAGCGCAGCGTCTCTCTGTGCATCGCAAAAGCCCGTGTTGACAGTTTGTTAATATAAAGCGGGAGATTACCAGATACAGTATTTTGCTCGTGCCCTGTGGGTGTTGTAGCCTAGGCAACTGTATCACGTGCCGTTTGAACTGACGCGCTACTGCGTTCTGTCACATTTAAAAGCGCCAAAACGCTCCATATCAGGAGTAAACTTCTCTGTAGTCTGTCGGTGTCGGTGTCATCTTTTTCCGCGATTTTTCTCTGCGTCCAATCAGTAGTTAAGAGCCTGAACTTGCTTATAGTAATACAAAAAAAATAAAAAATACAGCCCAGAAGAATGTCTAATTTAGCGTGAGATTTCTATTTTGAGCCTGAGACCGTGAGATTGAGGCTGAATGCGTGAGTGTCACGCCAGATGCGTGAGAGTTGGCAACCCTGTCAGTGCTTTCTCTCCGTCCATGCAATAGATGCACACCCTTGAATGAGCGCGGATTTCTAGTTCATTTACTTGAAGTTCTGAGGTAATATCTTCAGAGAAACTGAGAGGCGGCCAAAATCAGATTGTAAAATGGACTGAATTAAAGCTCTTTACGAACTTGACGTGAGATGCCGACTGACATGAGTGCTTGCCTTGAATCACTGTCACATGCACAAGCTTAGAGCAATATTGTAAGTAATTAATACATTTTTAACTAGCAGAATAATAATGCATCATGATGCACATAGTTGACTGCTTGTATGTTGTGAGAAATGTGTGTGATCTGTGTTAATGTACTTGTATATGTTACACCCCTGAAAAAGGACATGAGCAGATTTCTGTGCAGGACTCTGGAGCGGCCCCTACCGTTTTATGGTCTCACTTCATAAATCGGCAGGTCTGAACCCATTTGTCTCACTACTGTGTGAATTGTATCTTTCCAATAGTTACGGAGTTTACCTGGTCCTCCTCTTGGTGTCAGGTTTTTAATCAGAACTCGCTCGCCAGGCTGTAGCACTGCACTCCTAACTTTGGTGTCATAGTACTTCTTACTCCTTTCAGCATTTTTCTGAGCATTTTCATTTGCAATGGCGTATGCTTCCTCCATCCCTTATTTCCATTTCTCCACGTAGTCTCGCTTGTTACTGGGACCTGCCTCTGTGCACAATCCAAAGAGCATATCAACTGGAAGCCTGGGTGATCTCCCAAACAGAAGAAAAAATGGTGAGTATCCGGTCACTTCACAACGGGTGCAGTTATATGCATAAACTAGTTTGTGCAGAGACTCTTTCCAATTTGACTTTTGTGTCTCAGTCAGTGTCTTTAACATTTGCAACAAAGTTCTGTTCATACGTTCCACTTGACCATTACCCATCGGGTGATAGGGTGTTGTTCTGGACCCTGCCATGCCACTGAGTTTCTTTAACTGATGGAACAACTGATTTTCGAACTCTCCCCCTTGGTCATGGTGGATGCGGACGGGGAACCCAAACTTCAGGGCAAAGTCATTGAAGATGAGATTTGCAGCAGTTTTTCCTGACTTTGACGTGGTGGGGTAGGCTTGCGTGAAACGTGTAAAATTATCAACAATAACGAGGATGTACTCATATCCGCCTTTGCATCTGTCAAGATGGAGGAAGTCTATGCAAACCAGTTCAAATGGCTGTGTTGTCACAATGTTTGTCAGAGGAGCTCTTATTTCATGGCTTGGCTTTTTCTGTTTGACACAGCTACAAGTTTTAGTCACATAGTGCTCAATGTCAGACTGCATAAATGGCCAGAAGAAGCGGTCACGTACTAGTGATACAGTGCGGTCAGTACCTTGGTGTCCCATGTTATTATGTAACTCTTTCATCACTTTACCTTTGTACTGCTCTGGTAGAACTAACTGCTTGCGGGCTGTAGTGATTCTGTACAGAATGCCATC
Organism: Pimephales promelas; assembly: GCF_016745375.1. The sequence goes on from NW_024121588.1 coordinate 1,964,862, forward strand.
ACTGTCTACTGTCAATTTGTCCCATTCTCGGAATAGGCATTTTGTCTTTGAACTGGATTCTTTTTGCTCCTTATCTGGCGGTTTGGAACCAGACCGTTTGAAATCAAGCACAGGACGGATGACCGGATCAGATTCTTGTGCTCCTCTTATCTCATCTTTTGGAATCGAGCTGATTGATGCAGCGGTTGTCTCACCTTCAACTGATACTGACATAGATGCAGCCAAAAGTGACCAAGTTGCAACAGACTCTTTCTGTACCTCAACTGCTTGTATCGTGGCGGCAATAGTGTCTGGTGGAAGCTCTTCAGAACATTCTCTCATCAGTGACTCTACATCCAGTGGCATCCTTGACAAAGCATCTGCATCACTGTTCTCTCTACCTGGCCTGTACTTTATTGTGAAGTGGAAGTCAGCCAATTCTGCGACCCACCTGGAAGTAGTTGCGTTCAGTTTTGCAGTAGACAGAATGTAGCTGAGCGGGTCGTTATCACTGTACACAGTGAATGTCGGAGCATAGTATAAATAATCACGGAACTTATCAGTGATTGCCCATTTTAGAGCTAGGAATTCTAGCTTGCCAGAGTGGTAGTGATAGTTCTTTTCAGCTGCTGTTAAAGTTCGAGAGCCGTAAGCGATGACCCTAAGCTTCCCATCTTGCTTTTGATAAAGAACTGCTCCCAAGCCTTGGTGTGATGCATCAGTATGTACAACAAATGGCTGAGTGAAGTCAGGGAAACCTAAGACTGGTGGGTGGAGCAAACAGTCAATCAGCTGTTCAAGTGCCTGTTGGTGCTGGTCAGTCCACAGGATTGGCTTGTTTGAGGGCACCACATGACTTGCTTTTTTTGGTTTTGTTTTCCGTGGGTGGTCAGAAACTTTCTCTGAATCTGCTTTCAGGCCTTCCTAGAAAAGTCCTTGATGTACTGTCTGTAGTAGGTGAGTAAACCAAGCATTTTTCTGAGCTGGCCCACCGTCTCTGGTCTGAGTTCTTTCAATGTTCTTACTGCTTCAAAATCAGCTGGGTCAACTCTACTGCCCTCCGCAGACACTATTCTTCCCAAATAACGGACCTGGGGTTTACAGAGGTCACACTTACTTGGCTTGAGTTTGATGCCATACTCTCTGAGGCGCTGTAAAACTTTACGTACATCATTCACATGGCTGTCGAAAGTTTTACTGAAAACCAGTGTGTCGTCAAGATAAGGAATGCAGATGTTATCCCACAGCCCCTCCAGACATTCCTCCATACAACGCTGAAAAGCTGCAGGAGCGTTCATGAGACCGAATGGCATGCGTATCCACTCATAGAGTCCCCACGGGGTCACAAATGCTGTCAGTGGTCTGCTTTCCTCAGAGATAAACCCCTGGTGATATGCTTTTCCCTGATCTAAGAGGGAGAACCAGGAATTACCACCTAAGCTGTCCAGGATGTCTTGGACCCGAGGGATTGGTCTGTTGGTCTGATCTATACACAACCGGAGGGTTCCGTCCTTCTTCCTGACGCACACAACCGGTGAAGAGTATGAAGAGTTCGACTTCCTAACCCAGCCTTGAGCTATGAGGTCATGAAGGTAACCTTTCATCTCCTGATACAGTGGCCTGGGCACTGACATGTATGTGCGATTGACTGGTTCCGAGTCCTTTAGAGAAATAGTCATTTCCAATCGTTCAATGCAGCCAATGTCATTGTCTGACCTGGAGAAGGAGTGACACTCTTCTCTAAGCATATGCCGAACTACCTCTCTCTGCTCTTCGGCTAAGTGACTTAACTCTACTGGTGGATCCCACTGTTCACTAAGATTACATGGGGCTTGAACGCTGGTATGATTCACTGTGGCTGAGGTGACAGCTTTTTCAAAGACTTGGGCAGGTAACACAGTCATTATGGTTTGAACTGTACCAATTATTGTGCGTCCTAGCAGGGCAATGTCATGGTAAGTGGGGTTAGAGACATCAAGCATAATGACTGGACAAGCACTTTTCCTGACTCTGACTAATGTGTCAAAAAACTCAAGTCCATCTGGCCACTGAAGGTTCAGATCTGGCTGAAAAAGCATTGTTGTGTCCTCTTTGAAAGGCTGGGAAGCTACACGGCACTCAATCTGAATACTAGCTGTGGACCTAAACGACTACAGACCGGTGGCCTTTACATCAGTGGTCATGAAATGTCTGGAAAGGCTGGTTCTGTCACATCTTAAACCTATCACAGCTCCTTATCTTGATCAACTACAGTTCGCTTACAGGGCAAACCGCTCGGTAGATGATGCGGTCAATTTAGGACTGCATTATGCTCTGGACCATCTTGACTCTCCTGGCTCTTACGTAAGGATGTTGTTTGTGGATTTCAGGGCAGCTTTCAACACTATTCTATCTGAGTGACTGGGGGAGAAGCTGTCACTGATGGGGGTGGGATCCTCTATCTGCCGCTGGATTATGGATTTTTTTAGTGACCGACAACAGTATGTGCGGCTTGGCCAGCACATGTCTGATCCTCAGACCACTAACATTGGAGCACCGCAGGGGTGCGTGCTGTCACCATTTCTCTACTCACTATACACCAATGATTGCACTTCCAACAATGGCTCCATCAAGCTGATTAAATTCGCAGACGATACCACATTAGTCGGCCTTATTAAGGGAAATGACGAGTCTGCTTACAGGCAGGAAGTGTCAAAATTGGTTGCATGGTGTGATGAGAACAACTTGGAGCTTAATCAGCAAAAGACTGTGGAAATGGTGATAGATTTTCGTAGGGCACCCGCCTCCCTTCCACCTCTAACTATCAAGAGCTCTGTTGTGAAGAGGGTGGAGTCAACTAAATTTTTAGGCACCGTTATCACAAATGACTTCAAATGGGATGAAAATAGTTCTTCCATTCTTAAGAGAGCTCATAGTGGAATGTTTTTCCTGAGACAGTTAAATAAACTGAACGTTTCCAGCTCTGTTCGGACTAGATTTTACAGGGCCACTGTGGAAAGCCTTCTTTCAGCATCCATTACTGTCTGGTTTGCATCGGCATCAGCCCAGGCGAAGGTCAGACTACAGCGTATTGTGCGCACAGCTGAGAGGCTGACTGGACAGAGGCAGCGGTCACTTAACGACTTATATGAGGCCAGAGTCAGAAAGAGGGCAGCTAAAATTGCTGCTGATCAGTCTCATCCAGCAAGTGACATTTTTAGGCTGCTTCCTTCAGGGAGAAGGTATAGAGCAGTGAGGACAAGGACTTCACGCCATTTAAATAGTTTTTTTCCAAGAGCCATTTCCCTATTAAATAGCTGAATTAGCCCTATTCTGAGTATTTTATTATTATTTATTATTATTATTATTATTATTATTTTATTGATTGTTTTAGACATGTTTGTGTGTGAGTTTGTGTGTAACTGATGGCCATATCAAATTCCTGTGTATCTGCTGATGCATTTGGCGAATAAAGTGATTCTTGATCTTGATTGATCTTGATACTACTGTGTTTTGGGACAGCAACCTTCTTTTCTTTTACTTTCACCCCATATTCATCTGTCTGTTCTGCACTAACAGCCTGTATGAAAGCGCTCACCTTGTTTCTTTTGAGGCTCGGAAAAGCTTTTCTCACTGTACTGTACCGTTTAGTCTTATCGGTCATTGCCAGGATGTGCTCGATAACATTAAAACCTATGATGGGATGAGATAGGTGACAGACTTTCATCACCAGCACTGGGATGATCAGTTCTTTTGTTTGGTCAGTTTCAGAGGCTAGCCGAAAAGTTGTCTCAATCCATCCCAGGTACGGCATTTCAGTCCCATTTGCTGCAGTCAATCTTAGATCATCAGGTGAGTCCAGGATTTCTGAAACATCCCTCAGCCTTGCGTTTGGGAGGTATTCCTCTCTCCATCGTTCATCGATGACTGACACCTGAGAGCCTGTGTCCCATAGAGCTTGGAGGTGTTGGTGATTCAGGTGACACTCAACAAGGCACTGTCTACCAACTAGGGAGGTGACCTTATGGGGGTGGCAAACCTGTGCTAGAGATGATAAAGAGTGGGCATTTTCCTCTGTGCAGGAAAGCTTTCCAGTGGTAGAGTCAATTTCCAGGTGAGTGCATGTTTCCTTGTGTTTGGTCCAATGTTGGTTTTGACATGTTTTGGAACAATACAGTGTCTCTTTACATGATGAACATTGTTTCAGGCTCTCCATTGAATCTTCTCTGGCACAATTTGCACATTTCTGGGGCTTTTCGATAGCTATGGTTAACACTCGTCCCTTAGCGGTAACCCTTTCCCGTTTAAAGGGGCCTCTCTTGATGGTCTGACTCCCCGGATTTTACATCCAGCTTGAAAATGTTCTCCACTCCCACATCGGAAGCAGTGTGTGCAGCGTTCATCTGTTCTGGCCTGCTGGCAGACAAAACACCTCCTTGTAGCTTGAGCAGAGCGGTTTGGATACCAGTTAGGTGCATATTGATGCTGTGCAGGGTCAGATGGTGCTTGGGGCTGATTGTAGTTGCCGTAGTACTGCTGCTGGGGCATTGGTGGCTGGGGTTCCCTATCGGGCCTCCTAACTGGAGGTGGGGCATAAGCATAAGGCTGTGACTGAAACATAGGCTGCTGTAATGTATCCTTAATCTGAGCTATCTCTGCACTGAGACCTTTTAGAGAAGCTACGCCCGTCTTAAGTTCAGCTAATTCTGTTAATAGTTCTGTGGGTATCTTTGCTTTGACTTCCTTCACATAACACTTTGCAGGTGGTGTATCTTCTGACTGGACTGCACTGACAGTTGTAGAAGGCTGTGTGGCATTAAACCGCTTTTTGTTACGTCTTTCCATTTCATTGGCAAGAGCAATGTTAAGCTTCTCTAACAAAACCTCATCTAATGTTTCACTATCTAGCAGGAGGGGCTGCATGTCTATCCTGATACTGTCACTCTGGAGACCTGTAAGGACGGTGTGTAAACACATGCGCAGGGTCATACTTAAGTCCTGATTCAGACTCCTGGGACGCGAACAGTACTTTCTGCCTCAGATCGAAGACACGCATCAGGAAGCTTTGAGGGGTCTCCTTGCAATGCTGTGATTCAGAAGTTAGCTGTTTGTAAAGCTCTGTTGCGCTTTTCTCTTGAAAGTGGGAACGCAGGATGCATCGAAGTGTGGGAAGAGTTAGCTGGGGTTTACCTTCCAAGAAGCTGCGGAGCTGTGAGCCTGGAGAAATAGCCCTGATTACTGCGTCTAAAATCTCTACCTCAGGATAACCTCTGTTAAGTCCATTCTCAATCTGATGGGCAAGGCTGGAAAAAATCAGTTTATCTTTCTGGCCCGGTTCACCTATCTGCCCAGAAATTTTAAACTCTTTGCGCCAGTATTGACTGGGCGAGGGCTGCATGCTCACCTGACGATGGACAGGGGTTTTGGGGCTGGTGCAAAGAATCACTGATCATTGCATTGACTGCAGTAATCTGCTCCGTTTTCACTCCTTGTTGTAAGGTTACAGCTCTCTGTTCCTCTGTTCTGTGATGTGTTCCTGTTGTTTCGTATTCATGTTTAGTTTTTTTTTTTTTTTTTTTTTATTTCACCTTTATTTAACCAGGTTAATCGGTTGAGAACAAGTTCTCATTTGCAACCGCGACCTGGCCAAGACAGGCTAAAAGTGCAAGGCAACATAAAATTACACATTGTGTACAACATTCAAGTGTATAATCACACATACAGATTTTCAGGTTCAATTAAAATGCAGAACAGAGTATAAAAATTTAAAACAACTTACTACTAATAACTTAGTACTAAATAAGAGCACAAGCAGTATAGTTGAAGGATAGATATCCTGAGATAGCATGAATAACATGGTGCGGTGTAAATTATTACCAACAATAGCTGTTCATTTGGATATGCACAAGAAATAATATTAACATGTACAGTGGTCCGTTAGTAGTTTAGAAAGTGTTGCTTTAAAAGTAATGATAGGTATGAAGGATTCTAGTTTGAGAGTTTTTTGTAAATTGTTCCAATCGTTTGCAGCAGAAAATTGGAAAGAAAAGCGGCCGAATGAGGTACGGGCTTTTCTAGCAACGAGGAAGATGTATCTACTCGAGCGCAGGTTGCGTGTAGGTACTGCCACAGGTATTAATGATTTTAGATAAGATGGTGTTTTGCCTAATAAGGTCTTGTAGATTAGATAATACCAGTGGCTTAGGCGCCGGGTATGTAACGAAGGCCATCCAACTAGTGAATAAAGGGTACAGTGATGAGTGTTATATGGGGCGTTGGTTACAAAACGAATAGCACAGTGGTAAACAACATCCAGTTTCTTGAGGAGAGAGCTTGAGGCAGTTCTGTAGACTACATCACTAAAGTCAAACATTGGGACAATGGTCATTTTCACAAGGGATTGTTTTGCAGAAAAAGTAAAGGAAGCTTTGTTACGAAATAGAAAGCCAATCCTGGATTTAATCTTAGACTGGAGATAGTTTATGTGTGTTTGGAAGGAGAGCGAGGGGTCAAGCCAGACCCCTAGGTATTTATATTTCTCCACATATTCCAGCTTTGACCCATCCAGGGTGGTGATGTTTTTTAAACAAAACGGTGTAGTCTGGGACCGATTGAAAATCATGCATTTAGTCTTACTTGAGTTTAAAGACAGTTTAAGATCACAGAGAGCAAATTGCAGATCTTCAAAGCTCTTTTGGAGGGTTTCCAACACAAATTCCAGTGTAGGGCCTGATGTATATAGAACAGTGTCGTCTGCATAGAGATGGATTAGAGAATTGCCCGCAGCAAGAGCGACATCATTAATATAAATGGAAAATAGTGTCGGCCCGAGGATCGAACCCTGGGGCACCCCCGCAGAGACAGCCAGAGGCCCGGACAGCAGTCCCTCTGACTTGACACTCTGAAATCTATCCGTAAAATAATACAGTTTGCTCTGTTTTGTTATCCTTGCCACTGTTCATCTCCGCCATTTTGTCTTGAAGTAGCAACAATTCCGACATGCCGTCATCTTCTAACTCTGCCAATTCCTCTCTCTCAATGAACATCATAATAAGAGTCCTCAATGATATGCGGGATTTATCCTGGACCTTTATTCTCTGTTCGCCTGATATGCCAAGAAAATCACATATCTCTAGTAAGTTGTCCTTGGTCAGGGTGTGCAATTTCCCTACTAACTCTCCCTGTACCTCTTCCAAAGTGGTTGTCATGGTGACAGGACAGGAGGAACCGTGCAGGACTTGAAACTGAACCAGATGGTCTTTACTGTCTCTGATGATCTCTTAATGGCCTCAGTGGACACGTACTTCACCACCAGGATCCAGGTCCCTTCGAACAGCAACACTTTCCTCCCTGCCTGGGATGTTATGGGGGGATTTAGCTGGCTCTGAATTCAGTGACCAGTATGTGGCCACCGGACATCTGAACAGCAATCCCAGCGGGGCCTCCAAAATGTTACACCCCTGAAAAAGGGGAGAAATAATCACGAGAGTGATATGAGTCATCACCTCACTGAAAACTTTTACTGTTATGAGGAAAAGACCGCGATTTCCCCGTAAACTTGGGTGGGAGACAAAAGCAATCGATCGCGCCACATCGATTAAGATCACTTTGGCGATCACAGATTAACACATTTTACCCATAAATTAGGTACAACAAAATTAATTAATCACTCGAACGTGTACATGTTGCTCTATTAATTTTAACCCTTTGAACACATCAGATTAACTTTTTTTACACAATTATGTGGACTGAAATTATGAATTGTTTCATTATATGAATTGTTTCAATCCCTATTACCACAAGAATACTGGATGCATTATCTTTTTAATCTTAGATATTTTTAAAATCCTCACATCCCATTAATATTGCAGCAAGTGTTTTTATAAACTGTCACATATACTCTTAACTAATTGCCCCTTGTGAGATTAATAAAGTTGATTAAAAAAAGTAAACTAAATAGTCTCACTTTTAGTTACGTCTTAACTATTATAATATTTCGAAGGGCAAAACATGAACTTTAACCATTGGCTTTACTTTTTCAATCAGCTGTCAATTCAGCGGCAGTAGCATAGCATTAGCACCTCAGCTCCACCGCGTCCCGCCTCTTTGCCCATTTGAATTTATCCGGTAGTGACGAGAGGTGACGCACTGCCAAGATGGCGACAGCCGGCCCCGCCCACTTTAGTCTTCAAAAACGCTCTTTAGAAACCTATGGGTGACGTCACGGACACTACGTCCATTTTTTTTTACAGTCTATGGTACAAATTGCAAAACTAAGGGCACGGTTTACAAATCTGAGAGCACGGATTAGGAACTTGTGGGTACGGTTTATTAATCCGTGGGCACGAATTGTTAAACCGAGGGAACAGTTTAAGAATCCGTGAGTACAGTTTATAAACTGAGGGGACGGATTGCAAAACTGTCGCCTCGGATTGTTTTTTTTTTTACCCATAGGTGACTTCCCGGGCTCCGTACTGTACCGTACCGTACACTTGCAATGAAGCTAAAAAATATAATAAACTACATCATGTTGATATCCTATATTTTTACAATAAACGACAAACATATCTTCTAATATCCTCAGTTGTTGCATATATCGATCTGCATTGAACACATTTGTAAATTATTTTCTTTAACCCAATGTGCGAGTTCACTTTAATACCACGTGCTTTATATACATGTTGCTGCTGATTGGATTGCAGTTCTGACACACCCCACCAAACGAGAGAAAACATCTCAAACCCCGTTGCACACCGGTGCACACCGTTTCCTGAAAACATGACGTTCAACTAGGAAACCGTAGCAAAACGTTGTGCCAGAGCCCGTCTAAAGGCCAATTTAATATTTAGCTCTTTGAGTTAAATTTCAGTTTTATTGATCAGTAATATAACAGCCATTATAACAGAAGTAGTTTCAGTCAAACATACAATGTTAAAATAGCCTAAATATAGTTATGAAACTTTACTTTGCCCTCAGCCAAAACTATTTACCAGGGAACCATTTATAGATTAATGAGACCAAAGATAAACACAAATTATACGAATTAAATCTCATTTTTAACCTCTAGACTAGAGACATCCGAGCCAGCGGCAACTGTCAGAAGCACTGGCCGTGGTACGGCTGTTCCAGGCGGGGGAGACGAGCGCTGGGCGGGGGCGCAGCAACTCAGAAAACCTCCGATCTGCCCAGAGTCACTCAGGATCTGCCATAGCCAATCGCTAACATGTGGTCGTGACGTATGTCATTCATACGCCAAAACCAGCTGGAAACAAGAAGTCCGAATGATCAGAGGATTGTTTACAATAACATTTCTGTCAACGAGAGCTGCAGGTTTTGTTCATCTAGGAACAATTATTAATTCTTAATGTATATTTTACACTAAGGACAGTGATATATTCATTCAACTGTCGAAGCTGGGTCTAATCATTACAAATACGCAGACGCCGCTGCGGTCGTTTCTGATCTGACGCCAATGCTGTACAGTGAATGATCTGTCTCTATCTGCATGTGTAATAAACAACAATTTTTCATATTATTTCTTCTTGTTTCCTAATTACCTTAATTAATTATGGTCTTCAAAGTATGTGTTTGTAAATTTTTATTTATGACATTTAGTTTTTTTATTCAAACAAATTGTGTTTTCATATTTTTATTTATGACATTAATTTTTTTTATTATAACAACTTTTAATGATTTACAACATGTAAAACTGACACAAACCATGCTCCTGCACGAGTACACAAAGGGGCTCAAAGTGTTCTATTCATCACAAGAATCACTGTTTGGAATCTGAGCTACTGACATGACTCATTAGTTCATCTTCAACAACAGTTTAGCAGCCAGGATTGGGGCTTCCGAACACCAGGCTAAAGCGTCCGTCCAAAATGTCACGGGCATCGTGCACGCCGAGCTTTCCAGCACAAACTTTAAACTTTGCGTCCTTCACTTGGTCCTCCGTTATTGCAACAAGAGGGGAGACGACAACAACTATCGGGTTTGCATCCCTATCGTTCGCCTTTGCTAACTCATTCACCACTAGTGGAGTGAGCTGGAAAATCAAACTTTTCCCGAATCCTGTGGGGAGGAGGGCCACAACATCATGGCCACCAACAAAACTTAACAAGCATTGTTCTTGCTCCGGCTTTAAATTCTGTATATTCGGCAGTTTTCCAACAATGGACCGAATAGCTTTTCTCACGTCTTTCTCCGCTGCCAGTACTGAATTCAGACTGATGCGCTACAGCAACGTCATCATTCTTAGCCACTCCTTCTATTCGCTGATTGGTCCTATAAAAAATTGATTTCCAGAAACCTAAGAATATACAGCAGTCCCAGACGTAGTACTGAAGGAAAATGAAATTGAGTGTCGATTTATTTCATAAGACTTTAACTTTGCCATCTATATAAAATAATCTAGCATTTCCTCACGTTTTACCACTGCTTTTTAGTGACAGTCGATATGCATGGGACAATGCCAGTGATGGCTATACCACATCCACTCCCTTCCCTTCTTCTCACAGCAATCCACGCCCATTTAAGTTGCATTTTTCAAAATGATTGTGAGCTAGACCTGAAAGAGGGGGGTTTCATGACCCTTTAAAGAAGCATGTTCTTTAGTATGTTCTTCATAGATCATGGCAGAGGTATTATGAACATGGGGATAAGATTGGTGGAAGGGGAAGTTCTAGCTTGGGAGCTTAGAAAAGAAGTTAGCAAAACCATAACAGTACAATCACCACATAACAATCCCCGTATAGGCCACTGTTTTTAGGGGCAGTTGTGGACTAATCATTAGAGTGTCGGAGTTGTAACCCGAAGGTCACAGGTTCGAGTCTCAGTACCGGCAATAAATGTAGGTAGGTGGAGTTAATGAACGGCGTTCTCTTTCACTCTCATTAGCCACAACTGAGGTATTGAGCATGACACCTCAGCCCCCAATCGATCCCTAGGCACAGAAGCCAAAAAAAAGAAAAGCCTGCCCCCACTGCTTTGGTTGTGTTTTCAATTGGATGGATGAAATGCAGTACACAAATTCCGAGTATGGGATACCATACTTGGCAACATGTCACGTCCTTTTCACTTGCAAGACCATAAAACTATTAAACATCCTAAATCATTATTATCCAAGAGTTTTTAGGCTTTTACAAACTATTGTACAACACCCAAAGGCCAAAGAGTAGATGAAACTGAAATTCATACCTTCTTTGAATATTCCAGTTTTGTGTGATGAAGGCCGAGAAGATCTGGAGAAATAAATTTTAAAAGAAGAGATCCAAACTGCAGTCTCGGCCGTATTGGACGGTTAACTTTTCCCCCCTCCAAAATTAGTCAATCTACTGTTTTCTATGTACTGAGGCAATTCACAAAAAAGAGTTACCAGAATCCCTTAATCAAGCTTTGATAACTGTTCTGTTGAAACTTGGTAAAAATTCTGATTTATGTACCTAATACCACCCAATCTCATTGCTGAAAGATGATTGCATTACGTCTAGAGTGAGTCTTACCAAATTGAATCCAAATGGATCAGACCGGATTTATTAAGAATGTACATTAGGTCCTCTTTTGACAACATACGGAGGCTCTTGAATATCATATTCTTGGCAGAACAAGTAGACTCCCCAGTGATTGCACTTTATCTAGATGCAGAAAAATCTTCCAACTGAGTAGAATGGCAGTCTTGCAAAAAAAATTTTTAATTATTTACCAGAAGTTACCACAATTTACTTTGTCAAGAAGAACCAGGCAGGGGTGTCCTTTTTCTCCACTACATTTTGTATTGGCAGTAGAGACCCTGGCCATTGCAATACAGACAAATTAGTGAATCTTGGGTCTAGAAATAGGAGGAGCTGAACATATTATGTATTTCATTTTTTTTTTTAGAGTACCAATGTCAATAACAAATGTAGTGAAAGCCTATTTTGGAGATTTGCAATTTAGTTTCTCAACTCCAGAATTCAGCACTACATGTCAATGCATGTCAATCAGAGGTTGAAACAATGGCAGGATGCACCATTTCTCCACTAGCTTTTACCATGGCAATGGAAGTAATCATTAGGGCATCAATAGTGGGAGGAGAGCGCTTGGCTTCTGGGATGCGACTACCACCAATCAGAGCATATGGATGACTTGACAACCGTATAACAGTAGCCTGCACTAAGCGGTTATTGGGAATATTGATAATAACCGACAATATTGAATGGGCGCAAATCCAATTTAAGCCCTCTAAATCAAGGAGCATCTCAAAAGTTAAAGGAAAGGTAGTAGATAAAACACTCTTCATTAATGGTGAGGAAATACCAACAGTTAAGAGTTGGGAGATGGTACAATGGTGATCTAAAGGACACAGTTTGAGTGGGAGAAGTTAGACGACAAACAGTGGGTTGAAGAGTTGAAGAGCATAAACAGCTGTGGTCTACCAGGCAAACTAAAACTGGTGTTTTTAGTTTGGTCTACTGCCGAGTTTGCTGTGGCCACTGACTGTGTACGAGGTTTCTTTGACAACAGTGGATAAGCTGGAAGAGTTAAGTTCATACATCAGAAAATGGTTGTGAGTTCCATGCTGCCTCAGCAGAGTGGGACTTTATAATAAAAGGATATTGCAGCTGCTAGTCTCTGCTTTAACCGAGGAGTTTGAGTGCGCCAAAGTCAGACTGGAAATGACCTTAGTAGAGTCACGCGACAAAAGAATAAGGGAGTCAACACCTGTGTTAAAAACTGGTAGAAAATGGTCAGTAAAGAAATATGTGGTTGAGGCAAAGGCTGTGGATATCGTGGGACAGGTACAGCAGGGAAGAGGGGGTTTTGGGCTCAGTATAGCTCCTCCTAAATGGCACAAGGCAGGCCCAGCTCAAAGGAGGAAGCTGGTAATCAACGAGGTGCGAAAGCAGGAGGAGAGAATGCGGTGTATACAAGCAGGGAAAGTGGATGAGATGGGAGAGTGTGGAACAACGCAAGATGGGCCGACAAGACATTTGGTCAATGGAAGTAGGATCAGTTTCCTTATTAGGTCAACATATGATATTCTCCCATCACCACAGAACCTAAACTTCTGGGTAGGAGAGGATCCCTCTTGTCCTTTGTGTTCATCACCTGCCAAATTAAGGCACATTTTGACAGGATGTAAGGTCGGCTTAGCCGACCAAGGTCGGTTTACTTGGCGCCATGACCAAGTACTGCGATGTTTGGCTTTAGCATTGGAAGCCAAGCGTAACATGACCATTAAATTGCCACCTGTTCTTGCAAAACATTACACACAGAAGACAATATTCCTCCGCCCTGGCGAGCAACCACCAAGAAAAGGTGTTAAAACCAAATCTCGACCAGGACGACTGGAAGCTGCTAGGGATTGCTTTTGAATTCGCGGCCATTCAATATTAGTGGTTAACTTACCCAACAACCGATTGGTGCATTAAATTGCCACCTGTAGTGCAGGCTACTGTTGCAGGCTACTGCTGGCTGATCGTGATCAACGGCTTATTTTTCCACCTGAGATTGCGACCACTAACCTCCAACCGGATATTGTTTTGTGGGCTGGATCAGCATGCATTGTTCAACGCAAAGCATCTAAATCATTAGACAAAATATTTTATTAGGTCTTTAAACGCAAAGCTTCTGCGGAAAGAGTTTTTAGTGCGGCAGGTTCAAACTAGACGGACATTTAAGAGATACGGTATACAGTCATACCACTTATTACACAGCATTTTGCCACATAAATAATTATGGGGATAGGAGATATTGATTTGAGATAAAAAGGGTTTTAATATTGTATCTTTTTGTTATCTTATTACAGTGTACAAAACAATAGACACAAAATGGCAGCAGCAGCGAAAATGAGAGAGCAAATTCACGATACTGGATGAAATATTTAAGTAACTGTATGCACAAAATATGGATTTGACTGAGTTTTAAAAGTTTATTAGCTCACTGAACACAAAACTTCCACAAAGAAAAATCATTCCTAGCAAGTGTATAGTAATGCTAATTTCAGTAACCCGGTCCTGGATGAGCCTGTGTTATCTATTTGAGCGGTTGTTATCGGAGAATAACACACACTGCACTTCGGATTCTGACCAGAAATAGCTGACCATCCAGGTACGACTCAAGACTTTAGCGTTCCAGGTCAGTCACACCAAACTACCTGAGCGCAAGGAATTGTGGTAAGGAATTGTGGTAAACAAACAATTGTTGTTTTGTTTGGTTTTGCGGGCTATGATGTCAGAGCTCGACCTAGTTCGAGTTCATGGGTGGGAAGTCAGGGGTTTGACTGCAGTTCCAGTGTCTTTCACAGGTATAAGGTTGGAAAATGCCAATGTGTCTCTGAGCAAGACACTTAACCCCTAGTTGCTCCAGAGGCATGCAACCTCTGGCATATATAGCAATTGGCTTTATGCCCAGCTGCACTACTTCCTGAACTTCAGCCAGCTCCTTGTTTCCTGCCTGCCATTATTGGCCAAATTGATTAATTCAGGTGTGTCTGATTATTGTTGCCATGACTACTGAGGTCAAGCACACCTGAATTAATCAATTTGACCAATAATGGCAGACAGGAAACAAGGAGCTGGCTGAAGTTCAGGAAGTAGTGCAGCTGGGCATAAAGCCCATTGTTAGGCGCTTTGGATAAAAGCGTCAGCTAAATGAATAAATGTAAATGAAAAAACGCAGGTTACAGGTTGCCTGGAACGTGGCATATTTTCGAATACTATTTAGGACAGATATGCAAATTGGGATGCACCTCAATGTTTAAATTTAAGTTTAACCCTTGTTTAAACTTAAATTTAAAACATAAGTTTAAAACATATGCCATTTAACAAACTGCCAGATTTCTTACTTTATTTTAGGGCAGTGCAAATGAGAGCTGTATATGGATACAAAGAAACCCCCCTAGATAAGGCATTATTTATTCTCCAGACCTGTGTTGTGAAGAAGGTCAGCAATCCATAGGTTGGGGTTATAGATCAAGGAAAAATGTAAATGGCAATTGTCAATGTGCTTTTAATTAGGTAAATATAGGTGTAATATGTAGTAAATGACACTTATAAAACATGTTAAATTTGGAGCACATTGGAAATTGCATGCTTAAGTTACAACAACTGCCTTTTGCATGTGTATTATGTGTTAGCACTTAGCATTGTAGTATGTTGTTAGCATGTTTAATATTTGGTGGCACTCTTTTATATGTTTATTATGAGTCCATAACAGTGTTAAACATGTCCTTTCCTGTTGCCTGTAGGTCGCGCTATTGCTGTAACTAAATATTTTCATGTAGATGTGTTCAGGCCATGACTCTTATCAAACGTTTGAAGTTTGGGGCAGATGGGACATTGACTTTTTGAGTAACAAATTATAATTGTTTCTTTGAATTTGCATGCTTTATAATTATCTAAGCATTTCTAGCATGTTTTACAATGTTACAAGTATGTTGTTAGCATGTTTAGCTCTTGCTGGCACTTTTTTATGTTATTAAGAGTCCACAACAGTGTTACACTTGTCACTTCCGGTTGCCAGAAGGCGGCGCTGTGACTATTACTGAATATGAGCATGGACATGTGTTTAGGAGATAAGTCTTATCAAATGTGTGAAGTTTGGCACAGATGGGACATTGACTTTTTGAGTAAGAAATTATAATTGTTTCATTGAATTAGCTTGCTTTAGCTAAGCTTTGCTAGCATGTTTTAACATGTTTCTTGCGAGTTTAGAACTCAATGGCATTTTTAACATGGTCGACGGCATCAACGTGTAAAGCATGTCACTTCCTGTTGCCTGTAGGTGGTGTTGTGGCAGATTTTCAGTCTCAATTCAAATTATCAAAGTCTGGTTCAGGTCTTGAAGAAATTGCTCAGAGTCGAGGTCTTGGGTCTCAGAAAAGCAACTTTATTGAGCAGTTCAACAAAGTGAGATGACAGCTGGCCATCTGATCTTACAATGGTCTGCACACATTCTTATACCTTGTAGTACCCAATTAGCGCTTGAATCGTTATCATTTCTCTCTTTGCTCCTCCTTTTTACTCCTCCCAGATTAAAAACACCTGCGTCATCATTTTATTTTTAATTGGGGCAAACTTCTTTGCGCATGCATATCATTTCTTTTTACACAATGGGCTCCTTGTTTCAGTACGCTTTCCCAGTGGCACATTGTTACATTCTATACAATTTGTTTCTCTCCCAGTGCCTCCCAACACCTGCATCTGTGCTACAAGTGTTTTTTGGGTACTTTTCCACTCTCTCGTCCCTATCCTCATGTGCCCTAAGACCCTAGTTTTTTCTGCTTGGCATTACATCACATGCACGCTTCTTTCACATGCACAGCATGCTTCTTTCACATGTACAGCACTCTTCTTTCACATGTACATAGGACAAGCAGAATTCTCCAACATAGGCCCCCTTTGGGAATTTCTCTAGTCCCACACTCAATAATTGTGCCCAGGATGCATCTTTATGAGTCGGTCTTCTCTCCTTCTACCAATATGGTCAATATAGACCATTCACCTTTTACCAATCTAACCCACATCACATAGGTGCACCCTGGAGGAGAAGCAGGACCAAACATCTCCACCCTCCATTGACTAGAGTGGAGTAAAAGATCCTACCCTTCTTTTTACATCATCAGCTTAAGGGGCATGTTTCTTTGTGTTTGCCTGCATTTTTGAATCTTTATTTTGTCCCACGGTGCCAGAGGAACTTCGCAGGCGCTTCCGGTGGCCTGGAGTGCTATCTGGGTTGCTCCATCGTTGCCAGAGGTGCTCAAGTTACCTTGGAGCGCTATCTGGGGTTGGAGCAGACAGCGGGTTTTTAAACCACCAGTTGAGTCTGCCCTTGCCTTCTTTGACAATCGGTGACCGCGCTTCACGTATAGTTTCTCTATCTACTACACACATGTACATGTTCCATCCATGTAAAACATCACCATTCTCTTTTTTCTTTTTGTTATTGTCACGATTCAAAAGGAGAGGGAGAACTCAAATGCAGTATAAGGATTTATTTAACAAAAGAAAACAAAACACAAAGTAAAAACCCACAAGGGGGGAAAACCATAATTAAAGAAACATAAACAACACTGAATACTCAAAACACCACCAACTAGGAACACACAGACCAAACTAGGAAACATCTGACAATGAACCGACAAAGACTGTAAACAAAAGGAGGCTTATAAAGGGAACAAATCAAGAGGGAACAGGTGGAACAACTCAAACACTAATCAGGTAACGAGGGGGAGGGATCAGACAATGACACGAGCACACGGCCCAAAATAACAAAACACCCATGTGCAACACAAGACAGGACAGGCATGTGACATTACCCCCTCCCTACGGAGCGGCTACCAGACGCTCCATCAGGCGGGACGGGAGGGACAAATTGTTTAGTCCTGGGACACCTGGGCGAAACACAAAGTTCATCGGGCGGCCAGGACGAAACACAAAGTCCATCAGGCGGCCAGGGCGGAGCAGAGCCCTCGGGCGGCCAGGGCCCCTCAGGTGGCCAGGGTGGAGCAGACCTGTCGGGTGGCCAGGGCGGTGAAGACCCTTCAGGTGGCCAGGGCGGTGCAGACCCCTCGGGTGGCCAGGGCGGTGAAGACCCCTCGGGCAGCCAGGGCAGAGCAGATCTTTCAGGTGGCCAGGGCGGTGAAGACCCCTCGGGCGGCCAGGGCGGAGCAGATCTTTCAGGTGGCCAGGGCGGTGAAGACCCCTCGGGCGGCCAGGGCGGAGCAGATCTTTCAGGTGGCCAGGGCGGTGAAGACCCCTCGGGCGGCCAGGGCGGAGCAGATCTTTCAGGTGGCCAGGGCGGTGAAGACCCCTCGGGCGGCCAGGGCGGAGCAGATCTTTCAAGTGGCCAGGGCGGTGAAGACCCCTTGGGCGGCCAGGGCGGAGCAGATCTTTCAGGTGGCCAGGGCGGTGAAGACCCCTCGGGCGGCCAGGATGGAGCAGATCTTTCAGGTGGCCAGTGCGGTGCGGACCCCTCGGGCGGCCAGGGCAGAGCAGATACCTCAGGACCAGACACCGGCTCGGGAACAGGCGCCGGCTCAGGAACTGACACTAAAACAGACACAGTCACAAGAACAGACACAAACACAAACAAAAACGCTGGGTCCTGAACCAATATGAGCTCCGGCTCAGAGATCGGCTCAGGGACAGGGACAGGCTCAGGGACCGGCTCAGGGACCGGCTCAGGGACCGGCTCAGGGACAGGCAGCGGCTCAGGGACAGGCAGCGGCTCAGGGACAGGCAGCGGCTCAGGGACAGGCAGCGGCTCAGGGACAGGCACCGGCTCAGGGACAGGCACCGGCTCAGGGACAGGCACCGGCTCAGGGACAGGCACTGGCTCAGGGACAGGCACCGGCTCAGGGACAGGCAGCGGCTCAGGGACAGGCACCGGCTCAGGGACAGGCACCGGCTCAGGGACACCGGACACCGGCCTCTCCAATATCCGAGCCAGCCGCTCCAGATAGTCCCAGCTCAGGAAGGCAGACGGGACGTGAGCAGTCTCTCGCTGGGCAGGCGGGACGTGGTCAGTCTCTCGCTGGGCAGAGGGGACGTGGTCAGTCTCTCGCTGGGCAGACGGGACGTGAACGGTCTCTCGCAGGGCAGACGGGACGTGAACGGCCTCTCGTTGTGCAGATGAGAAGTGACCAGTCTCTGGATCGGTCTCCAGGAGAATGGCGGGCTGCTGAGGACCGGCTTCCGGACACTCAGGGAGGTTGGAGGTCTTTTCCCTACTCCGCCGTCTCTGATGGCGACGTGCCGACTTGGTGCTGGATGAGATCGTCGGTGGATGATCGAGGAGTGACCGAAGCGGAGAGTGGTTCCGGAGCTCACCTCTGGGACCTTCTCTCCTGCGACCTCCATGGTTCCCCGAAACCTTGGCCAAACGCTCCGACTCCTCCCTTTGACTGGCCATAAAAGCGAGAGCCTGAAAAATGTTCATTCTACCAGGTCCGTTGGAGGCCAGAGTCATTCCATCATGCATGATCCTGGAAAATTGAGTGGATCCAAAAGTTGCAATGGTATAGTCCGGGAAGTCCAAGAGATCGTCATCCATGCAATCATCAACCTGCATCTCTGCCCCAGTGTGCCATCCATACTGCTGAGTTCTCCAAATTGGTCGGTTCATTCTGTCACGATTCAAAAGGAGAGGGAGAACTCAAATGCAGTATAAGGATTTATTTAACAAAACAAAACAAAACACAAAGTAAAAACCCACAAGGGGGGAAAACCATAATTAAAGAAACATGAACAACACTGAATACTCAAAACACCACCAACTAGGAACACACAGAGCAAACTAGGAAACATCTGACAATGAACCGACAAAGACTGTAAACAAAAGGAGGCTTATAAAGGGAACAAATCAAGAGGGAACAGGTGGAACAACTCAAACACTAATCAGGTAACGAGGGGAGGGATCAGACAATGACACGAGCACACGGCCCAAAATAACAAAACACCCATGTGCAACACAAGACAGGACAGGCATGTGACAGTTATACACTTCTACACACTATTTTCAGGAGTATAAATTTTATATATATAAAAAAAAAATGACAATGAAAACATTTTCATCTCAATCCCTCATACTGCATCATTTCTTTAAAGTAAGAACTTACTTTTAATCTCTTCTTACATTCCTTCTAATCTTTTTCCTTCATTCTTTCATTTTCATAACACACTTTTTATGAATATACTCAAAAGGTGGTATATACCGTGACGTAAAGTGAGTAGTAATAATAAAACATTCTTGACTTCTCATTTTTTCTGGCTGCATTATCTCGTACCACGGACAATGACCTGTTTCAGACCTTCTAACATCCCCTTACATTCACATATTTATAGTTGTGACAGTTGGTGTGATTATAGAAAAAATATTTCGTGTGGATTACATAAGCATGCTATATAGAAACATATTATATGAGTGTAAATATTCCCGGAAAGACAGCCCTTATACAAAATCAAAGGAATGTAGAAAAAAAACCCTCTATCTAACTGCCTACTCTACCCATGCACTAAATGTTCTAACTAATTTTATCAATAGCGTCTGGCTGCAGACAAGTGACGTCACTTGCACTCTCGGACTTGCACGCTCAGACACGAGCGCTTCCTCTGCTATGGAGTCAAAGTAGGGCCATATATATCTGCAAAATAAAACAATGTTTCGCAAAAAAAATATATGTTTTGCAAATAAAAACAAATGTTTTGCAAAAAAAAATATATGTTTTGCAAATAAAAAAAATGTGGTGCAAATAAAAGTAGAGTATTGAGGAAAAAATTATTTTTTGCAAGTAAAAAAAATAATTGCAAAAGAAAAGTTGACCAATGGGGGAAAAAATAAAGTTTAGCAAAGTAAAACTTTAGCAGCATTGACTTTGCAACACATACTTCCCTTTGCGCCGCTCCTTTAAATCCGCGTTTCAGTCATCCGTGCCTCTGCGGCGCACGCTTTGCTTTACGCTTCCTTTTTCTTTGCACCTCGCTTTGTGTCCCTGGTTTGACGTGGGGCGGGGTCAAGAGGTTGGGGTGTGTACAACATAGACATCATATAGGTAGACGCCCTATCGACCGCTACTGCCTATTAGCACGGACGAGAATTGGAGCCGCCATCTTAAACCGGTCATCCGCTCCGCTCAGTGTAATCTGAATAGCAGGTGAAATGAGCTGTCAGCGCATTAAATTAATCATATCTCACTGAATACTGAACTGATTTTCACGGGGGTTTTTTGCTGCAAAGGTCATACATGTAGCTATGATACAGGACACATGGTTCGGCGTATTTTAATATCCATTGTAGGTTAACAGTAATATAATATTCTCATATAAGATATAAAGTGACCAGACACAATATATGTGATGAAGGATATAATGTATTTTATAATTTACACACTATAAATATAATAAAGAAGCAGAAACAGATAGTAGCAGTAAAGTAAGATATTTTAATAAGTTGAAGAAACAGTTTATGATTGACACACGCACATACACACGCACACACGAACAGACACACACACACACACACACACACACTCTCTCTCTCTCTCTCTCTCTCTCTCTCTCTCTCTCTCTCTCTCTCTCTCTCACACACACACACAGAACGCAGCCACCTGTAATAAAAATTGAGAAGAAGCTTTTCAACGTGTTTGCATCAGTAACGTTAATTTCTAAAAATTAAATTCGGACAACATTAAGCCTATACCTTTTTTATTGTATGTGGATGTAGGAGGGGAAAATGTCGAGACTAAAGCCCTATCGGATTAACTTTATAAGGGTAGATGGGGTAAGTTAATGTAATTTTACCACAGGACTTCTGTAATATCAATAGCCAAATCGCATGTGGTAAGATATAGGTTATCAATAAAACTAGAAGTTGGAGAGGTAACTCAATTTGCGCATCGCTGTCATGCGTGTAGGCTATATTACGTTGCTTTCTGATGTGCGCAAACACAAACCTATACAACAGGGCAGTTAAATGCTTATCTGACAACCTAGAAGCTCTTGTAATTATTACTTTAACAGTTACCCCACCTCTCCATGCCGAGTGAACACCGGCTGATGCAGTAAACAGCATTTCACAACGATTTCAGTACAGTAATAGCAAATATCCTTGCTCCTTCTCGATTATCTGGCAATATTCTATTCACAAAATACAACCAATAGTGCGGTAATGTTAAGACTTACTTGTGAAAAGCCCTATTTTCGGTGGCCCGGCGATTAGAACAGGAAAATGCTCCACAGTGCTCTGGCATCTTATCTGCTGCCACGCAACGAGACTAGGAAGACGACCGGCTCAAGATGGCGGCCGGATTTCTCGTTTTCCAGCGGCCAATAGGGTATCTAGTCTCTATATGATATCTATGCTTGTACACACCCCAACCTCTTGACCCCGCCCCCCACGTCAAATCAGGGACACAAAGCGAGGTGCAAAGAAAAAGGAAGCGCAAAGGAAAGCGTGCGCCGCAGAGGCACGGATGACTGAAACGCGGATTTAAAGGAGCGGCGCAAAGGTTGCAAAGTCAATGCTGCTGAAGTTTTACTTTGCTAAACTTTATTTTTCCCCCATTGGTTAACTTTTCTTTTGCAATTATTTTTTTTACTTGCAAAAAAGCATTTTTCGTCAATACTCTACTTTTATTTGCAAAACATTTTTTTTTTTTTTGCAAAACATATTTTTTTTTGTTGCAAAACATTTTTTTTATTTGCAAAACATATATATTTTTTGCAAAACATTTTTTTATTTGCAAAACATATTTTTTTTTTTGCAAAACATTGTTTTATTTTGCAGATATATATGACCCTATATTTACTCCATACTCTGCAAGTGACGTCAGACACGAGCGCTTCCTCTGCAAGTGACGTCACTTGCAAGCGACGTCTGCTCTACGGAACGCGATCGGGGCCAATAGTCTTTAAACGAAACGCGTGAATTGTGACCGCGGCGATTTTTTTTTTTACGTGTTTCTTTTGAACGCGTAGACACGCTCATTTTGGTCGTGTTAAGCCGTCATTTGTCATTTTGTTGGCAGTTTTTTTTTTTTTCAAATTGCTACACAAATTGCCACACTACAAGTGGAATTTGAGGCTCAATCAGTGAAACTATTCATGTACCCAATCTTTAGTCCATGTCTGCAAAAATACAAGGGCATTATATGCTTTGCTCTGTTTGTATTTGAAAATCAAACTTTTTGCAAAACTCTAAACACATTTCTCTACATTACACACATCATTCAAAGAGCTCTTGTTTCATTTGGGAAACACTGGCATTTAAATGCCACATTAATTTACGGATAACCTACAACCAAAAATCATGTGGGAAAAGACATGTACATAAATTGATCACTTAATCAAAACTCAGCTTTGAGAAAGAAATTATTTTTTTTACTATTTTTATTTATTTATTTTTAATTATTTTCAAGACATTTTGGACAATTTCATGCTCCCAACTTTGTGGGACCAGTTTGTAAATGAAAAACATCAAGTTGATGTATTGTTTTTTCTTTTTATTGTAAATGTCAATTTACAGTATACATACTGTGCAAAACAGACAAATACAAGGTACAAATAGACAATATATAAAAACACATTGGCACATTATTCACTTTGCTCTATAGTTTGACAGTTTACCTTTAATTTCATGACATCAACTACATGTTCAAGAAACATTTGCATGTCATTCATTACAGTAAAGATGAAGCAAAAGGGTTCCAGAGCATCGATTCTGTCCTGCGGAAACTCAGCCTTCTCCAATCTCTCAACGGCGTCTGCAACGTCTTGTTCCTATATAAAAACCATACAATTACAGCAGTAAACATTTGAAGTAGATCAAAACCTTTCATTAAAGATGTCCTAAAACCACAACAATACCCATTCTTTTTTTTTTTTTGACAATTTCAATTAACTTTTTGCATCCACTTTAAATGTTGACTACTACTTATAAAACCCATCAATATATAACCCAAAAAGATTTGCATATGTAAGGGAAAATCTGTGGAAGTGTAGGCTACATAAGATTGTAAGCATAAATTAAATTTGCATGTGCAAGAAAAGCTTTGTTAAAGGGATACTTCACCCAAAAATTAAAGTTTTATCGTCGTTTACTCACCATCAAGTTGTTCCAAACCTCTATTTGTTTATTTGTTCTGCTGAACACAAAGAAAGATATTTGAAAGAATGTTTTAATCAAACAGATCTTGATCCCCATTGACTTTCATAGTAGGATGGTAGTCAATGGGGATCAAGATCTGTTTAATTAAAACATTCTTCCAAATATCTTTCTTTGTGTTCAGCAGAACAAATAAACAAATAGAGGGTTGGAACAACGTGAGGGTGAGTAAACCACGATAGAACTTTAAATTTTGGGTGAACTATCCCTTTAAGGTGTAAATTGCATTTCAAGCTTAAGAAAAATAAGTTTAAAACAATTACTGTTTACACCTTTGCCATTTTTTGTGGCCCAAATATGGACAAAAGCATTGCACGTCTGTGAACACCCATTTGCAAGTGAAAACAACGGTTTAGAGAACTGTTTCAGAGCAGTACCCTCTTATGTTTATTTGAAGGAAAAATATGTAAAAATGTGCTTGTGCACCAATTACAGTCCAATGGTTTAATGCATCTACCTTGGAAAACAACTGCTTTTTTTAAATGGCCTTCCCAGTGTAGCTTTATTTTTTTCAGGGTGGTTGGCTTCAGAGAAGGGCATAAACTGCAGTGATACAAAGCGCAACATGATGTGCACTGTGGTACCAGGGGGCTTTCAGAAACTAAAATGACTGAATGGTGCATGATGCATCTGTAATGAAACCATTGATAATATTGATATTAGACTGTTGTACAGACGTGACGTCGAAACATGATCGAATATTGCATGTATTTTACACAACGTATTTTACTAAAAATGTTTTCACCGTAAAACAGGACGGGACGGCAAACTACAGTGGTTTCAACGTGTAAATCATGTAAAGCCAGTTTATATACAACTCTATTAATAAGTTTTCTTCATGTATTTAAGACCGTGAGTGGTTGGCTTGTTAGGCCTAACGTTATATTTGTGTAACAGAGATTAAAAATCGTGTAAAAGGTAAAATGTATTATTTATCACAGGCCTATAAAGCAAAGGCATATATTTAGGCCTATTGCGTTTATATTTAGGTATATGTGTGTGAAAATATACACATGAAGAGTTCAGATGCAAAAGCCTCTAAATGCCATTTGAAATTTTCTTCTTTAATGATGATTTTTATCAAACTTGTATATTTAAGTTCAGTAATTTCTCTTAAATGGCAATGATAATTGCCTATTAATTGTTATTTAAGTGAAATTACTAAACTTAAATATACAAGTTTGATAAAAATCATCATTAAAGGAGAAAATTTCAAATGTCATTTAGAGGCTTTTGCATCTGAACTTTTCATATATACTTATTACTTACAGAAACGATTTTTAACGACATTGGAATTGTTCCCAATCCGCCACGAGACACACTATGCGCCGTCGATTGCACGTGAGTTCACAGGTAGCGGAGAGCAGGTGTCGATTGCAAATGACGTCACTTGCAGCGGAAGCGCTCGTGTCTGAGCGTGCAAGTCTGACGTCACTTGCAGCGGAAGCGCTCGTGTCTGAGCGTGCAAGTCTGAGAGTGCAAGTCTGCAGCCAGACCCTTCTCAATTTTATCCCCAAAATCAAAATACACAGTGGGGCTATCTCCCTCTCTAACCATAAACAGAGTAAAAATGTAAAAAATAAAAAAGTAATAAGGTACCATCTTTCCATATGGTCTCAGTTAGTTACTTTACAGAAACTCGTCCAGCTCATCCAGGTCTGGGGCACTTGGGTGAATCTCTTCATTGACACATCCAATATCAACTCCTGATGGTCTCACTGATACATTGATCATTTGTTTGGCAGCTGCACTGGCCAGCATTGATCTGAGAAAAGGCACAACACAACAACACAACAGAAAGAAAACACCAACTGATACTGCTAATATTATTCCCACCTGAATGAGCCAGTCTTTCCAGGATGCAAATATTGAGTCAAGCTAATACCCAAAGCTCCTGTCTCTCCCCGCATTGGTAGCAACTTCCGGTCTTAATTCTTTTATCTTCTTCATGGCTCTAGTAAATGATCCATCCGGGGCTGTGCCCGCTTAGGAATAAAGGTACAACAGTCAGTTTCAAACATTACGCACACACCCCCTGTGTCTGCCAGGAGCCAATTCAGAGCTCGTCTATTCTGCAGGTCATTTTGCTTGTGGCTTTTAGTTGTTCTCCTAGAGCTTCGAGTACTTCATCCGTGTAATTAATACATCTCTGCTGATTGTAATGTATGTAATTAATCCATTCCATATTCTTATTTGGCGTTATCTATACAAAAATTAATTCAAGTCCTGCTGCTGCCTCGTCTCTAGCTTTAAACCCATATGGTATCCATCTTGGCTGTAACAATCCATCACTAGATGCTTGAAAGGTCCTTCTGGAATAGAGCCTATTGGGGTTGCTGTTCCTTTTCTGACATTATTTTTGCACAAATTTCACATTCATTTAAAAATTCATCTACCCTTGTCTGTAAGTATGGTGACCAAAATCCCTGTCTTTTTATCTTTCTTAACATTTCCCCCCTTGCACAGTGATCAAAAATGTCTGTGCGCATCAGGAATCAGGATGTTTAGTAGTGGTAATGGAGCTATCATAAGTCCTTCCATGGCAATCAAATCTATACACACCAATTCTGACATTGTTTAGAAATATTGCATTTGGCTATCATCAATCTTCTATTAAAATCATCTATCATCAACTTTCTTTTTTTTTCTCTTTTTCTACTTTTACTCACTTCCCCCCTTTGTGCGATGGTCAAAAAACCACGCACATCTTAAATTAAAAAAGGTTTGCCAGTGTAATTATTTTAATTCCCTTAATACCTAATTTGTCCAATCTAAAGTTGAGGGTGTTGCTGCCTTCTTTACTTATCTGATATAGAGTTAATTTTATATTCAATTATCTATCCTAAATTTCAAGGTATGAATATCACTAATACTAAATTGTTAATACAACTCTGATGACAAAAGCTACTGAATATTGTGGTGTAGGATTCTTCATGTGACAGTGTCTACGTCTGTGAACAACAAAGCTGGCCGACATCAGTTGCAATTTGATTGTGTTAAACACTGCTGTCATAAACCTCACATTTTTAATATATAATATAACAAATTATCTGGTAGGTCTGGACATGTTGCTGTTTAAAAGAACGGTTATCAGTTTATCTAATATAATTTGTCATTCATCTGTTAATTTAATTTCTCCGCGTAATCTTTTAAATTACTTTAGATCTCATTACAATCTCAAATTCATGACCCACAATATCAACATCGTACAATCCCCAGGTAATATCAAAATTTGTGATATCACGTGCTTATAATTTGTGTAGTAACTATTTTACTTCTCAACCAAAAAATGACTATTGACCAAGATAGAGTGACCAGCATCATAGCTCTATCATCCACATTTTTGTTGTTGGACACATTATGTCCCCCCTTTTTTTAAAAGAGAACTCACAATCACTCAAGCTTATACCACCTACCTTAAATGCAGAGCCCAAACATTCTCTGTTTAATGAACAAAATCTTAAATAATCAAATTATGCATTTACTCTTGTTGTTATTTTTTTAATTTTTTTTTATTAAGAATTTTCAAATAATACAAACATAAAAAAAAAAACAAAAAAAAACAACAACAATCAACAAACCCCAGGCGCTGCAAGTTGAGTAAATTGTACAATATACAAACATGTCAGTATTGCAAAGGAAAAAAATAAATAAAAAAAAATATATTTTTTTTTTTCAAAATAAAGTTATTCAGAATTTTAGTAGGAAGGATTGGAGAGGTTCCCAAAGTCTTCTGAATTCGTCCTGTTTGTGGTTGAGGTCATACGTTAATTTCTCCAAGGGGAGAAAGGCTGACAGCTGGGAAATCCACATAGAAATAGTAGGGACCTGGGGTGTAGACCATTTCAATAAAATACATTTCTTAGCCAGGAATATGAGAGTTGTAATCAGAGGTTTAAAGTCTGAGTCAAGCAGGTCAATAGGAATGTCATTCAGCAAGAAGAGTGAGGGAGAAAAAATGAAATGTTTTCCTGTTATCTCCTGTATTGCAGAGTGAACCCCCTTCCAGAATGGTTGAATAAGAACACAGGACCAAAATACATGAAACAAAGTGCCCTTACAAGTCTTGCATTTGAAACAGAGGTCGGAACAACCTGGAAACATTTTATGCAAACGAACAGGTGTAAAATAAATTCTATGAAAGAATTTAAAATTTTGCTCATGTATGGAAATCGAGGTGCATTTTGGAAAAATACCATCACAGATCCTGGTCCAATTGTCGGGGCTAAACTGAACTCCCAAGTCTCGTTCCCACAATGGCTTCAGAGAATCGTAAACTGAGGAGTCAGAGTAAGCTAGTAAAGACTAGCTAGTAGCTAGTAAGACATTATAGTTTCTTCCAATTCCGATAAATTGAATCGAAATTTATTTTGCTTTATAAGGGACTCTATAAAGTGCCGAATTTGTAGGTATTTAAAAAAGTCTTCAGAAGGTATATCAAACTCTGTTCTAATTTGTAAAAATGATTTCAGAGTTTCAGAGATAAACATTCCTGAAAAATCAGACAGACCTCTAAAACCCCAATCCAGCAGCCCGATGCTTCTAATCTGAGTGGGAAAGTCTGGGTTCAGAGCCAGGGGGGAGTGAATGGAGATATTTGGGGGAATGTTCAAATGTTTTTTCACATCCCTCCAAACAAGTAAAGTATTATGGACAATCATGTTGTCAGTGAGAGAGTTTAACTGAGTTATACTATTAATAAAGCACAGGGACTCTAAACTTCTTGGATGGCAAAATGAAGATTCGAAGTCAATCCATAAAGCATCCTGGCTTTTCTTAACCCAGCTTGTTATCATTTTGATCTGAGCAGCCCAGTAGTAAAACTGGAAATTAGGTAAGGAGAGACCCCCGAGTTCCCTTGGTTTACAAAGTTTAGAAAAACCAACTCTCTGTTGCTTACCGTTCCAAATGAAACGAGATATGTCCGAATTCAAAGATTAAAAAAACAAGGTTGCTAGGTAACATGGGAGATTCTGAAAAAGATAATTTAATCGGGGAAGTATGTTCATCTTAATAACATTAGCTTTCCCGAGAAGGGAAATTGGTAAAGGTGCCCACTTTTCTAAATCTTTTTTAACTTTTTGAGTTAAGGAAGTAAAATTTGTTTCAAACAAATTCTTCAAATTGGGGGTGAGGAAAATGCCCAAATATTTAAAGCCTTTTTTAGACACCTCGAAAGGAAATTGACTCAGAGATTCTTGGGAGTAATTAAACAACATAGAGATAGACTTTACGATATTGACTTTATAGCCTGACACAAAGCTGAACGAAGCCAGGGAATCCAAAACTACAGGAATGGAGGTCCGCAAATTCTCTAAATATAAAAGGACGTCATCTGCATACAGAGAGATTACATGTTTTTTCCCTCTGATAGTAATTCCAGATATATCAGGATTGGTCCTGATAGATTCTGCCAAGGGCTCAATAAATAACGTAAACAATAAGGGTGATAAGGGGCATCCCTGTCTGCAACCTCTTTGTACTGGAAAGGCTTCAGACATCAAGCTGTTCGTGTTGACGGAGGAGATACAGTCTGAGTAAAGAAACTTTATAATATTAATGAAATTAGAACTTAGTCCGAATTTTTCCAAAGCCATAAACAAGAAGGGCCACTCCACGCGATCAAAAGCCTTTTCGGCATCCAAAGATAGTATCATTGAAGACTTTTTTTGAGTACGAAAGTAGTATATAGCATTAAGAGCACGGCGAACATTATCTGAACCGTATCTGGATTTCACAAATCCTGCTTGATCAGGATCTATCACCTTGGGAAGAATAGGTTCCAATCTACGAGCTAAAACTTTTTTAATATCTTATAGTCCACGTTAAGCAGACTAATGGGCCTATAAGATGAACAGTCCAGAGGGTTTTTATCTTTTTTTAGGAGTAAACTAATTGAAGCTTGTCTCCAAGAAGGGGGAACTTCACCCTTCCAGATACCATTAATCGCAGGCATAAGAATCGGATGAATATTAGGCCAGAATTTTTTGAAAATTTCCAGTGGAAAACCATCTAGACCGGGACATTTCCCGTGCGGCATTGACTGAATTGCTGACCAGACCTCCTCTGCTGAAAACGGGGCACTTAAATTAATACGATCATCCTCTGAGCATACCGGTAACGTGATATTACTCAAAAAGGCAGCGATGTTAGAATCTGTTGCTTTTGATTCGGAACTATAAAGAGATTTATAGTATTCCTTAAAAGTATTGTTTATGATTAAAGGGTCACTCGAAGAGATACCACTTGTATTTCGTATCATATTAATTGACCGGTCATTATTCAGGTTTTTTAATTGGTATGCCAATAACCGACTAGATTTATTGCCAAATTCATAATACTTTTGTTTAGTGAAGAGCAGAAGCTTCTGAATATGCGAGGTATGGTCCATATTTAGCTTAGTTCTTGCATTCACCAAGGCTTTTAAGTTCGAGACAGTAGGAAATTGCTTATGTATTTGTTCCAATATGGTTACCTCTTCTTCAAGATTTTTCCTGTTACTGTCTTTGACTCTCTTAAGGTTGGAGGTGTAGGAAATTAGGTGACCGCGTAGAGTGGCTTTGGCTGCATCCCAGATCATGGCAGAGGACACTGGAGAATTTCTGTTATCCAGCCAATATTGAGACAGACTGTCTGAGACGAAGGCAGAGAAGGGATCATTGTTTAAAAGGGATGTATTAAACCTCCAGTTGGAAGTTCTAGGAATACTGAATGCAGGGTCAATTTGTAAACGCACAGCAGCGTGATCTGATAAAACGATGGGGTCAATATGACAAGACTGAACTGCATGAAGAATATTTTTAGGAAGAAAAAAATAGTCAAGCCTGGAATATGAATGGGCTATATGCACGCATAAGTTCCGCATTTGACGTAAGGATGCTCGTCCATTTCCGGTTGTGTAGATTAAAGCGGAGGAAAACCGGAGAAAACGGGATTATGGCAGAGTCTTCAATATTTACTGTCCTCCCGTCTTTGGAACGAAACGTACATACGTTTAGATGTAATTTTATATATAGTTATGTTTATTTAATATAATTTTAAAAAGAAGCATAAACACAACGAGGGGTGTCTGTTTTATCCGTTTTTGTGACTAACGTTTCATTAGTATAACCATGGAGTATAAAATTCAATATAAATTCTCGGTATTGCATTGGACTCTATGATCGGCGGAAGTTATCGAGCATCCTTAATCCTTCACCGGAAATAACGCCGTGCATAGAGCCCATTGTGAGGATGGGAATAAAATGTGTAATCCTTCACTTTGGGATTTAGTTGACGCCATATGTCTACTAAACCAGAATCCGAACATAAATTGTTGAGCGCCTTAGATGATTTAGGATTTGATACATTTGCAGATGAGGATTTATCTAGAGAAGCATCCATTATACAATCAAAGTCTCCGGCTAGAAAACCTAAGCCTTTACAGTGGTAAGTAAATAATAAAATCATCTGAGATATAAAGTGAGGGGAGTCTACATTTGGAGCATAAACGTTGAGGATAGTTATATGGTGATTGAGAATGGAGCCCGTGATCAAGATAAATCTCCCTTCAGGATCCAATTCCTTATGTTCTAAAATAAAAGGTAGATTTTTATTAAAAAGAATGGCTACCCCTCTTTTGTTCTGAGAATAAGAGGAAGAATAAACTTGGCCCACCCAATCTCTCCTCAGCTTTGAGTGTTCAGTGTCGGATAATTTTGTTTCCTGAAGCAGTACTATGTCAGGTTTCTGTTTTTTCAAATGAGTTAAGATTTTTTTCCTCTTAATTACATGTCCAATCCCTTGAACGTTCCATGTAATAAGTTTAAGTGAACCAGCCATAAAGAGTGCGAATTAATCGTGCAGATAAAACAAAACTGTTAGGCACTGTAATACGGCAGAGAGTTGGCCTACAACTGACAAATAAGACATAGAAAAACAACTTGCAACGCGCGCCCACCCCAACTCTATCCCCAAACGACAGAGTAAAATCCCTCAGAATGAAGTCAACAAACATAATGATCAAATACAAAACCAAAATAAATTCAAAGACCACCAAAATAGTTCGGACGCCAGAGATAACGGCCAAACCAAGGAAAGTGTGAAAAAAGCATTATAAGAACCCAAAAAGAAACGAGAGTCACATGGGAATAAAATGGATACTATAATATAAACAGAGAGCTATATTTTGAAATAAAATCAAACCATACTACCTCTTCAATGAGGTTAGCTCTGTTGAATATTATCAGAAGAAAGTCAAAAGTAATGGGACAAGTACTCACTATGTCAAGACAGTATTCTTACATTCCTCCCAGACAAAGGAAAACTGAATATCTCAAGTAAGAGTTTCCAAAAAGGTGGCGGCCGCGTCGGGGGTATCGAAAAGACGAATCTGCCCGTTGTGAAGACAACGGAGCCGCGCCGGATAAGCGAAGCCGCGATACATGTTGCGACGAGCCATCAGCTTTCCAACGGAATCAAACTCACGGCGTTTTCGCAGGACCTCCACCGACAGGTCGGAGTAAAACCTTAATCTGGATCCACTGTAGATGATATCACGCTTCTGCAGAGCTGCCCTGAGAACCGCTTCTTTCTGGGAGTATCGGAGAAATCGTACTAGGATACTCCTTGGCGGTTTGCTTGCGTCTGGGCTGGGGACTAGAGCACGATGGGCACGTTCAATCTCCAGAGGGGGAAAGTCAGCAGGTAGGCCGACTAAAACTGGGATATTCGTTTGGAGTAAGTCCACGAGTGAAGTTGAACCCTCCGCTTTCTCCGGGAGATTGACAATTTTTAAATTCTTCCGACGTTCGCGGTTCTCTAGGTCGTCAACCTTCAGCTGTAGGGTATCCAGTATCTTTTGCATAGCTGTTAATCGACCGTCGTGATTATCGCATAAATCCTCCGTAGTAGAGATCCGAGTCTCGGCTTCATCCATTCGCGTTTCCAGGTCTGTTGCCCGGTTGGATAGATTTGAAATAGAGAGTTCGATCGAGCCGATGGATGTTTTTATGTCACCCAAAAAAGTACTGTCTATCGTGTCCAGACGAGATTCAACAGATTCATTCATGTTATTGACACGCGATGCTACTGATTGGATTTCCGTCAAAATCTGATCCATTGTTGCCGTGCCGATAGCTCCCACAGGGCTCGTTTCGCCCGTGGTTTCGCCATGATGATCCTCAGCAGAGGAACACGCGGTTGGCTGAGTCTTAGTTTTCTTCCTCCCGATAGACGAGCCGGGCGATGAAAAAATAGGAAAATCTTTGTCGCGAGGAGGTTTAGGCATACTTGAGATAGGAGAATAACAAATAAAATGACGTCTGTTTGGAAAAAGGGGAAAATAATCCTTGTTTTGGCAAAGAGCGAAGTCTCAAGCGTTCATCCTGCAACGGGTCACGTGACCACCCCCACTCTTGTTGTTATTATTATTATTATCTTTGGTAATGCAACATTCTCTCACTCTGCTAAGTCCAGTCTCAGTTTTAATTAATTATTCAGTCATGCAAGCACTTGACTTCTTTTCTTTTAATTAATTTATTATCATTATTAAATGCTTACAGCTGGACTGATGTCTATGAAAAGAAAGCAAATAGAGTGTTAGCCTAACAGAACATAGAGAACTGCTGCTGGACCAGTGTATAACCAAAATACAATTAATATGGCCAATCAATGAAATTATAAGCGGTCTCTGTAGTGATCATTTAAGAGGCATCACCTGTGCCTGCTTAGGAAAGGATGAAGTCCTTTTGCTTGGATACTTTGAACTGGTTGGGCTGCTGTCATGTTTCTCTTCTCATCCGATGCATTTGATCTGTCAGTCCTCATTCAAGGGTCTGGCGTCATGTTCTGACACAGTGGTTGGACTGGATGCTGTACTCTCTCTGCCTCTCCTCAGCCTGGCTTTTGGCCAAGCAACGGGGAAGGCACATTTGCAGAATGGCAGGGTGTTTTTTTCTTGGTTGTTTCTGCATCAACACAGTCTTTGTCTATACCAGCTCCTCAGAAGTTTCAACTTCATATTTTCAGGGAGGATGAAGGCCCACCAACCAAATGCCTCTTCTTTTCTCTGCAGCCGTGTCCTTATGTTTCTTGCTCTCACTTGTTGCACAGTCTAGTTGCTGTTGTTCATGTCGAGTCAGATGCCCCAAAAGCTGGCTGGTGTCATCTGGAAAATGAACACTCAGAGATCCGCATGAATCAAGTTCATACTTTATAATAAATTCTTCAACCATCTCTTTCAATTGTCCCTTAATTTCAGAAGTCTCATCTGGTTGATAACAGCAGTTTCCCCATGCGGTTTTAATAAAGCAAGTTCTTCTTTGCAGTAAAGAGCAAGCATGTTCTTCTTTGCAGAATGCAGAAAATAGCAGCCTATCAGTCCGTCTGAATTCCCTTATATGGTGTTTTTATCAATTGCTATTTCGATTCCTACTCCCTCAAACATTTTTAGGATTAAATTAATTACTCTCATTACTGTAAAAATGCATAAAATACAATACAGTATACGTCTGTTAAAAGTGTTTTTTAAGCTTGGTCACCCAATCCTGCTCATTCAACACAATCAATGTATTATTTAAAATAACGCAATTAAAAAATCTAAATTTCTACAATGGATCAAATTTCGAACTGTCTCCCAGGGATAACAAGATACAAACATATAGGCCATGTTTTTATACAGTATAACAGGTCAATCATACTCACATCTAGCATGTCTCTCTCTTTTTCTGTATATACTTTATATATCTCTAAATGTCAGATATTTCTATAATCCTTTTTGTCACTTATTCTTTTTTGAACTGCACAAACCACTTATACAAAGTAGAACACAGTATTTTTGATGGCCACCAGTTTTTCACAATCCACCATATCAATCTCTGTTAGGCCTGCTTATTAATTCAATTTCCCTATAGACCGGTCAACTAACATTTATTCAATTTTAGTAGTTTCTTTCACGTTAAATTCTTATCAATTATTTTTATTGGTGTTTTCTCTGTAATTCTGAAACTAGCCTATTTTTAATTCTGACTGTATTAGCAGAATTCACCAATCCTACTTGATCTGTTTGAAATCTGTTTGAAAGAGGAACTCAACAGTTTTCAAACCTGTAAAAGGCCCCAAAAGCCGCTAAGAGTCTCAAAATCATAAAAAAAGAATATTAAATTTTGATGCGTTGCTATGGCAACATTATCTTAGTTCTTAAATAATGTTTTCAAAGGTCTTCATCTGGCGTGTGTTTACATTATACACATGAAGACTGAAGCAAATCGGGTTAAAATAAGAGGGTGATTTCAAAGCATTTTTAAAGTGACACACTTCCTGCTGCCAGTTGGTGGCGCTATAACTTTGACTCACAATAGTCACATCCATGTGATCATCCTCTTACAGCGAACACACTGCTGAAGTTTCATCAAGATCAGTTAATGTATGCTGAAGTTATGACACACCTTCTGTTTCAAGTTTCTCGCCATAATTTTGTTTCCTCGTCACGGCCAAACCGTTTGAAATATCAAAAATCCCCTTGCAAACTTTCATCCTCAATGTCTTGACTTCACGCTGACAGAGTTTCGGCGAATTTGGATCAGAGCTCTAGGAGGAGTATTTCAAATTCCATTGCGTGTGTTTTACAAACAACCCTCAATAGCCCACTTCCTGTTGGGCTGGGGTAAAAAGAAAAAGTGCGAAGTATGCGAAGAAATGTGTGCGAAGAAATGTATTTTCTTTTTCTGCAGGCCAGACACACAGCAGTGAAATGGCAGTGAAAAGCCCCCTCCCCCTACAAACACAAACACACACACAGACAGGCAAAGACAGAGACAGAGACAGAGACTTAGGCTCAGAGAGAGCATGACCACATTCAGACAAACATATCTGACTTTCTGTGGGTCCTAGCTAGGGGTGGCACGGTACATGAAAAAACACCCGAACCGTTCGGTTCGCTTGTCTCGGTTCGGAGCGTCTGTGCGTCTCACGGTTCGACGCATGCGCAATGTAACCTCGTGCCCGTATGTGACGTGTGTTTTCTTTTCGCGCGACATAAGCTTGTTCGACTTGGACCGGCGCTGCACAGAGCGACCGGTGAATAACATCACACTAGAGCGGGAACAACGGCTCCGTCACTCACTTTCGCGGTATTTGATGTCATTACCGATCGCTCTGTGCAGCGCCGGTTCAAGTTCGTAAACAAGCCAGTAAAAGTGGAGTATGGAGCGCTGCAGGTCACGGCACGCGGAGAAATGGCAAGTGGGAGAGATGAGGGAGTTGGAGGATGCGCCAGCGTCCTATAAGTCTATAAGTCCGGTGTGTGGCGACATTTTTGATTTCATGTTATGGTTGTCACAGGGTAAGCCTGCGACTGTGCATGGACACACACACATACACATGCACGTTACGCGCATACACCGGCGTCATGTATTACAGTCTGTTAGCCGACATATATTTATGTATGCATTGACCTGTGTGACATTTGATATCATTGTGTTGTAAACTTGTATGATGGTCTGTGTGTAGTTTTATCTGAGTAATGACCACTAGTAATCGTATACGAGTGAATAGAAGTGTTTAATAGAAGTGTTTTTCTCATGCGGGAAGGAATCACCACCACGAGTATTTGATTAACATATTTTATTGATTAAAGTGGAAGAGATATAGAAGATGCTTACCATGTTGTGATGAGTCGTTGGCCAAATCTGTTCGGTTGAACATCCGGTCTATTTATAGGTCTTGTGTCCGCGCCAGCTAGTGGCGCGTTCATGTGAGTGACGTCACCGGAGAGTTTATTCTCATAGTTTTTAAGTTATGGGTTTTCTTTGAATATATATATATATACTTGTGGATATGATTTATTACATATATGTTTATTTGTATTTATTACTTTTGTTATTGTTTTTGTTTTCTTCATTATTATTATTATTATTATTATGCATTCCTGTAAGTGTATGAAATGTGTTACCTTTAAGGTGGTATGTTCCAGAGTAGGAGGAGTCAGGGCTATAAAATGACTCCAGAAAGTTATTAGGGCAGTCAGAGATAGGAGGTGAAGGAGAGGTCTAGACAGACCATGGACTGCTCGTGAGTTTGTAACTCTGGGAAAATACTACTTATGTAGTGTTTTTGCACAGGTCAGGTTATGCTCTTTTGCTTGGCCTTATGTTGTGCAGTCTTATATTTGGTTGCCTCTAAGTTTTTGTTTTGTTTTTCTGTTTTTCCCACAAATTCTGAGTGACTGTCACCCTGCACTGCAATAAAAGCACTGTTAACCCTGACCAACTGTTTCCTCTGTCAATGGGAACCTCCAACCGCTCAAGGCGTTCATAACATTTGGTGTCAGAAGTGAAGCTTCATAACAGTTGGTGTTTAACAGCGGCTAAAGTGACTGTAACTTAAAATGCCACCGAAAACCAGGGGTCAGGTGACTGCAGATGTGGAAGTGGAAGGAGATCAAGGTGCAGTGGGTGGCGTTCCAGAGGAAGGTGTCCAAACTGTTGAGGTCCCAACCACCGCAGGAGATAGGGCTGTGACAGCCCTGGCAGGGATGTTTCAAGCCTTTCTGGAGTACCAGAAGGACCGGGATGAGAGGCAAGAGAAAGAGTCGGTACGACGTGAGCAGCAGTACAAGGTCCTCAATCATCAGGTCACACAGATGCAGATGGACGTGGAGCATGCCAGGCATAAAGTTGCCCATTTAGACCAGGCAGGTTTACGAGTGCAGAATCATGTGCCTCCATTGCCAAAACTACAAGACAGTGATGATGTGGAACATTTTCTGACCACCTTTGAGAGATTGGCAGAAGTATACAGGTGGCCAAGAGAAGACTGGGCGATTCATCTGATTCCCTTGCTCACTGGAAAAGCGAGAAGTGCTTTTGTCGCCATGGCACCTGCCTTTACCTCTGACTATGACAAAGTCAAAGAGGTGATTCTCAAGAAATATGAGATTAATCCAGAAACATATAGACTGAGATTTCGTTCATTGAGCACCGACAGTGAGGAGTCCCCAACAGAATTGTACATTCGCTTAAAAGACTTGTTCTCAAAGTGGGTCAAGTTGGACATGAGCAGTAAAACCGAGATAATGGAGACATTGGTATTGGAGCAGTATATGAGAGTGCTGTATCCGGAGGTGAGGATCTGGGTGAAGGAGAGAAATCCCAGTACCGCAGGAGAAGCAGCTGACCTGGTAGAATCCTATATAGCAGCGCGAAAGGGATCTTCTGGGACCTTCCGGTACTCTGGTGTCTTCTCGGAGGCAAGAGGTAAGTCTGTGGGGTCAGGGGGTAGTTCGTTCTCTCAAACTAAAGCCCAAAGTTTTAAAGTCACTGATCCAAAGCCTTCACTGCCGGTAGTCACACAGCAGATGCCTAGAAGCGATATAGTATGTTATAATTGTGGAGAGGTAGGACATACTAGCCCACATTGCCCGGTGAGAAAACCCAAAGCTGCCAGTTTGTGTTATGTGCCCCAGTCTAGCCCTAAGATAGTGTTGAAGCCAGATAAGGAGCCCACTATTTCAGTGTTATTAAATGGTAAGTTGCTGACGGCGTTGGTAGATACAGGATGTACACGTACGTTAGTACAGTCACAATATATAGCTAGAGAGTCATGGACTGAGGAAACCGTAACGGTTTGTTGTGTACATGGAGATAAGTCAGAATTACCTACTGCTGAGGTGTATTTGGAGGTCAACAAGCAGTCATTTTTGATGAATGTAGGTGTTACCACAAACCTGCCCTATCCCGTGTTGCTAGGAACTGATATGCCCATATTAGCAGACTTAGTGCAGGAGACAGCTTGGTGTGGGATAGTTACTAGAGCGCAGGCGAAAAGCATACCCGGATAGCACAAACTGAAGATTCGATAGATGGCACTCTGCAGGATATGCCATTTTTTCTGGAAGAAAGTCTAGCTGAAGAAGGGTTGTCTGAGGAAGATAGATTGGACAAACGCAGGAAAAAAGTGGCAGATTTGATGGATAGCTCACAACAGACAAAGTTTGAGTGGGAAGAACCAGAGATTGCTGAGTCAGAGTTTGTCATACCCAGTGAATTGGGACAGCTTCAGAAAGAGGATGCTACTTTGTCTGAATGTTTTAGGAAAGTTAGCAAAGATGCAACTGTGAGTTCATTGTATGGTGAGACATTTATGGTGGAACAAGGTCTTCTTTACAGACAGAGTGAAAAGGAAGGTTTGCAGTTAGTGGTACCCAAATCTCAGCGCAGAAAGGTGTTAGAGCTCAGCCATTCAATTCCTTGGTCAGGTCATATGGGATTCAGGAAGACATTGAGGAGAGTTTCGAAACGTTTTTATTGGCCCGGTATGTATACTGAGGTGAAAGAATACTG
Source organism: Pimephales promelas (assembly GCF_016745375.1). The sequence goes on from NW_024121588.1 coordinate 2,003,783, forward strand.
CAAAACCTGTCCTGAGTGTCAGTTAGCAGTTGGTAGGGCACCTGCAAAGGCACCTCTTGTTCCGATACCTGCAGTAGATACACCTTTGAGAGGATAGGGGTGGACATTGTTGGACCGGTGGAGAGAAGTCAGAAAGGGAACCGTTTTATCTTGGTGGTTTGTGATTATGCAACCAGATACCCCGAGGCCTACCCTTTAAGAGACGTTACTGCAAAACAGATTGCAGCTGCACTGTTAAACTTCTTCTCACATGTAGGCATTCCTAAAGTAGTTTTGACTGACCAAGGCCCCAATTTCATGAGTCGTACCCTAAAACAAGTCTATCAGTTACTGGGCATTAAGAGAGTTCGGACTACTCCATATCACCCCCAGACTGATGGTCTGGTAGAAAGATTTAATCAGACCTTAAAAGAATGTTGAAGAAGTTTGTGTCTGAGAATGGAAAAGACTGGGACAAATGGCTGCCTTACCTTTTGTTTGCTTACCGTGAAGTTCCTCAAGCATCCACCGGGTTTCTCCTTTTGAATTACTGTTTGCTCACCAGATTCGGGGTCCACTGGACGTTTTGAGAGACAGTTGGGAAGCCAATGACAAGCCCACCAAGCAGAACATTCTTTCGTACATCCTCAAAATGAGAGAGAAGTTGCAACTGGCATCCACCCAGGCACGGGAGAGTGTGCAGGAGTCACAAGTGAAACAGAAGATATGGTATGACCAGAAGGCCAGGTCCCGAACTTTCCAAGCAGGAGAGCAAGTGTTGTTGTTACTTCCAACGTCAGAGAACCGACTGTTGGCCAAATGGCAAGGCCCATATCAAGTGAGGAAGAAAGTTGTTCCAGTAACGTATGAAATAGAAATGCCATCCAGAAATAAACCTTTGCAGACTTTTCACGTTAATATGTTGAAAAAGTGGCACAGTCCGCCTGCACAGCCAGAACCAGTAAGAGCAGAGGTGAAGGACCTCTTGGTAAGGGCAGTACAGGAAGAGGACGAAGTAGAGGAGCAGTTCTTGCCTGTTGGTGGAAGTGAGTACCCTTTAAATCTTCAGCATTTGACAGTGGAACAAAGAAGTCAGTTGCAAAATTGTATACCTGAGCAGCTGTTCCAGGACACACCTGGGAAGACAGATCTGGTACAACATCACATTTATTTGAAGGATGTGAAACCGATTCGACAACCAGTGTACAGAGTTCCAGAAAGGCTGGTGCCTATCATGAAGCAAGAGTTGGAAGTTATGCAGAAACTAGAGGTCATAGAACCATCAGTAAGCGAGTGGAACAACCCCATTGTGCTGGTGCCAAAAAAAGATGGGTCCCTAAGGTTCTGTTTGGACTTTAGAAAACTCAATTCGGTGAGCAAATTTGATCCTTACCCTATGCCCAGAGTCGATGATTTAATTGAAAAGCTTGGCAGTGCACAATACCTCACAACTCTTGATCTGTGCAAAGGTTATTGGCAAGTGCCCTTAAGTCCAGACAGTAAAGAGTTTACAGCGTTCAAGACTCCATTTGGGCACTATCAATTCCGCGTGCTTCCTTTCGGACTACATGGGGCTCCTGCGACTTTTCAGAGGATGATCGATCAGATCCTTACTGGAACTGAGAAATACGCAGCGGCATATTTGGATGACATCATTATCTTCAGTAGGACATGGCAGGGTCATCTGATACATCTCAAGGAGGTGTTAACTCGAATAAAAAATGCTGGTCTTACTATTCGCTCAGACAAGTGCACAATAGCTAAGGCAGAGACCTGTTATCTTGGTCATGTGCTGGGGCATGGAGTCATACGCCCTCAGGTTGGGAAGGTGGAGGCCATTAAACAGGCTGAGCGGCCTGTAACCAAGAAGCAAGTAAGGTCGTTCCTTGGCCTGGTGGGGTGGTATAGACGCTTTATCCCGAACTTTTCTGAAAAAGCCTTAGCCCTTACTGAGCTCACAAGGAAGAACAAACCCAACAAGCCTAATTGGACTGCAGACTGTGAGCGTGCTTTTATGTACTTGAAAGATGCTTTATGTGAAGAGTCAGTGTTGCAGAGTCCGGAGTTTGACCAAGTTTTTACAGTGCAGACTGATGCTTCACAATTTGGCCTTGGGGCTGTACTTTTGCAGGGAGAGCAAGGACACTTAAGACCCATTGCTTTTATCAGCAGGAAACTCCTTCCACGAGAGACACGGTATTCAACCGTAGAGAAGGAATGCCTGGCGGTCAAATGGGCCTTGGACTCTTTCAGGTACTACCTAATGGGTAGGAGGTTTAAATTAGAAACTGATCATCGGGCACTGGTTTGGCTGGGCCGAATGAAAGACACGAATGCTCGTATAACACGGTGGTTCCTGGCTCTGCAGCCATTCGACTTTGAGGTTGTCTATCGGACTGGCTCGGAAAACTGCACCGCAGATTTCCTCTCCAGGACACCACGAGTGGTGTCTGGGGAAGGGGGAGGAAATGTCACAGGGTAAGCCTGCGACTGTGCATGGACACACACACATACACATGCACGTTACGCGCATACACCGGCGTCATGTATTACAGTCTGTTAGCCGACATATATTTATGTATGCATTGACCTGTGTGACATTTGATATCATTGTGTTGTAAACTTGTATGATGGTCTGTGTGTAGTTTTATCTGAGTAATGACCACTAGTAATCGTATACGAGTGAATAGAAGTGTTTAATAGAAGTGTTTTTCTCATGCGGGAAGGAATCACCACCACGAGTATTTGATTAACATATTTCATTGATTAAAGTGGAAGAGATATAGAAGATGCTTACCATGTTGTGATGAGTCGTTGGCCAAATCTGTTCGGTTGAACATCCGGTCTATTTATAGGTCTTGTGTCCGCGCCAGCTAGTGGCGCGTTCATGTGAGTGACGTCACCGGAGAGTTTATTCTCATAGTTTTTAAGTTATGGGTTTTCTTTGAATATATATATATATACTTGTGGATATGATTTATTACATATATGTTTATTTGTATTTATTACTTTTGTTATTGTTTTTGTTTTCTTCATTATTATTATTATTATTATTATGCATTCCTGTAAGTGTATGAAATGTGTTACCTTTAAGGTGGTATGTTCCAGAGTAGGAGGAGTCAGGGCTATAAAATGACTCCAGAAAGTTATTAGGGCAGTCAGAGATAGGAGGTGAAGGAGAGGTCTAGACAGACCATGGACTGCTCGTGAGTTTGTAACTCTGGGAAAATACTACTTATGTAGTGTTTTTGCACAGGTCAGGTTATGCTCTTTTGCTTGGCCTTATGTTGTGCAGTCTTATATTTGGTTGCCTCTAAGTTTTTGTTTTGTTTTTCTGTTTTTCCCACAAATTCTGAGTGACTGTCACCCTGCACTGCAATAAAAGCACTGTTAACCCTGACCAACTGTTTCCTCTGTCAATGGGAACCTCCAACCGCTCAAGGCGTTCATAACAATGGTATTTTAATATAACGTTACAGTGGCACTTTATGTTTAGATAAGAGCTTCAGTCAAATGTTTCCAAATCCTGCACTTTAATTTAAACTGAAAAAAAGGTACCCTCACTTTTTGGGAATAGAAGCATTGTTGATACTGTTTTTTGTGTTGAGGTTGAACTTTTCACTTTATGGCCTTTGCTATTTCTATAGCCTAATTATAGGCAATGAGGTTTCATGTATATTGACTTATTCATAAAAGACAGTGTAGTTCCTCTTTTTTTCTTTTAAAAGATAGAATTTTTGTAAGAGCTACAAAAGTTGTCAGTTCATAAATGCAAGTTAATTTCTTTGTGTAAATAAGATTTGTGTGATAAAAATGCACAAGTTCTTATAGAGATTGTCACGGATCCATCTGCGTCAGCACCAGACACCTTCACTCCGCCCACTCGTTCCAGCTCCCCAGCATACTAATCACTGTCACCTGCCCGCTTCAATCACCGTCCCAATCATCCTCCCTTTATAAACTCACTCCTCACAGTCACTCACCGTCTGGTCTCGTCGACACACCGACTACAGACTCCCGCTACACTACTGCCTTCTTCTGAGGAATACTTACCCGCTTACTTCAGCCCGTCTGCTTCTCATCCGCTCCTGGTCCCCGGTCATCCTTCTGGTCATCCGTCTGCTGCCCCGCTTACCATCTCCCAGCCCTGCTTAAGATAAGAAACCCATTATCAGACTGTTTCCCACTCCTGAACCGAACTTTATCCATTCCTCACTTACCAGCTGTCAATCATACCCACTGTTTCAATAAACCTGGTTATACTCATCCATCTGTGTCCCTCTAGTCTGTGACAGAAGACCAGACCAACATAATGCAGCAATCTACCCCGAGCACCAGCGCTACACCGACCCCACCTCTTCCTACCATTCCCCGGACCAGCACTCCAGCACTCGCCACATCCACCGTACCACTTCTTCTGCATCTGCCTCTGCCAGTCCCATGGCCCAACCAGCGCCCTTCTCAGGCGAGGAGGAGGAGTGCAGCGGCTTCCTTTTGCAGTGCGAGCTCTATATGGAGATGAATCCGTTATCCTTCCCCACAGAACGATCTAAGGTGGCCTTCTTCATCTCACTCCTGCGAGGACGAGCGCTCAGCTGGGCTCACACGCCCTTTGGAAGGATCGTGGCCCAGTTACCCGGACATTCGCCGCTTTCTCTGGCCATTTCACCGAGGTGTTCTCACAGTCAGCCCACTCCATCTCCGTCCAGGATCAGCTGTACCGCCTGAGACAAGGGAGATCGTCCGTCGCCTCATATGCGCTGCAATTTCGCACCCTCGCTGCCACTCTCGTTGGAATGAGTCTGCTCTCATCACTGCCTTCCGTCATGGTTTACAGCCAGATATCCGCCTCCAGCTCGCGGTTTATTGACGACAACGTCGGCCTTGAGAGCATCATCCAGCGATCCATCCGTATCGATCAGCGACGCACTGCATGCCAGCTCGACAGCCCTGCACCTCCAACTCCTCGTCCTGTGCCCCGCCACCACAGTCCTCCAGCACCAGAACCCATGGAAGTCGGTACCACTCACCTGCCGGTATCTGAGAGGAATCGACGAATCACCAACGGGCTGTGTCTGTACTGTGGAGCCTCCGGTCATCTGCTCGCCTCCTGTCCCGTTCGTCCGCCCCGACCAGCTGTGAGTACAGTCCAGTTACCATTGCCCATCTCCTCCTTGAAATTCACTGCGGCCACTATCACTTACCTGAACCGTTCCATTTCAGTCCAGCTTCATTGCAACTTCATTGCACTGTCCACGTTAAACCGGCTCCAAACCCGGCAACGAACCATCCCTCACAAACTACAAGTCCAAACCATTCTGGGTCAACCACTGGGACGCGGCCGGGTTGGACATCGTAGCCCTGACCTGGGGTTGGAGATCGGCTGGCTCCACCGGGAGGAGATATCCTTTCTTGTGTGCTGGAGGGATCGACGGCTGAGATCATCCCTGGGACGCCCCTGGTTGGAGACCCATTCGCCTCACATTCAGTGGTCCACCGGCGAGGTTCTACGGTGGGGCATGACTGTTTCCAGCATGTCTTCCCTCCGTGACGAAATCTCCAGTTTCTTCCGCCACTCCGACGTTTCTCTCTCCACCACCTCCGTGGAGAGTACCACCAGTAGAACCTTCTCCGAGATCCCCTCTCCCTACCGGGCGTTCCAGGATGTTTTCGATAAACACCAAGCCACCATTCTACCCCCTCATCGGCCATGGGACTGCGCGATCGACCTGCTGCTGGGGCGGTCCCTACCGCGAGGTAAGATCTACCCTCTGTCCATCCCGGAGCAGAAGGCCATGGAGGAGTACATCCAAGAGGCTCTCGACCACGGATTCATACGACCATCAGTATCCCCTGCCGCTTCGAGTTTCTTCTTCGTGGGCAAAAGGACGGAGGCTTGCGCCCTTGCATCGACTACCGGATCCTCAACCAAGCCACCGTTAAATTCCGCCTATCCCCTTCCTCTGGTCCCAGCCGCCCTGGAACAACTCCGAGGGGCATCCGTTTACACCAAGCTCGATCTTCGTAGTGCCTACAACCTCATCCGTATCCGGGGAAGGCGATGAGTGGAAGACCGCCTTTATCACTCCCGCAGGGCACTACGAATATCTCGTGATGCCCTTCGGATTGTCCAACTCACCCGCCATCTTTCAAGGCTTCATGAACGAAATATTCCGTGATCTTCTCAATCAGTTCGTCGTCATTTACATCGACGATATTCTCATATACTCTCCCGATCTGACCTCCCATATCCATCACGTTCAGACAGTACTCCAACGCCTACGAGATTACCATCTTTACCTCAAATTGGAGAAATGTGAATTCCACCAAAGCACCATCCACTTCCTCGGTTACGTCATCACCCCACACGGAATCACCATGGACCAGAGGAAGGTGGAAGCGGTACTCCATTGGCCACAAACCACCACCAGTAAGGAGCTCCAACGGTTTCTGGGGTTTGCCAACTTCTACCGCCGTTTCATCCAGAACTTCAGTCCCATCAGTTCTCCACTCACCGACCTTCTCAAGAGCGGGGCCAAGTCTCTGTCCTGGAACACCCGAGCCACCCAAGCCTTCCAAGCCCTGAAGTCAGCCTTTGGCTCCGCTCCTACCCTCGCCCTTCCGGACCCCGCCGTGCCCTTCCTCGTCGAGGTGGATGCCTCCATCTCGGGGGTAGGAGCGGTCCTCTCTCAGCGGCAGGGAAATCCAGCTCAACTCCATCCATGCGCCTCTTACTCCAAGAAGCTGTCCCCGGCGGAGCAAAACTACACATCGGCAACGGGAGTTACTAGCCATTAAATTGGCGTTGGAGGAATGGAGGCACTGGCTGGAGGGAGCCCAACACCCGTTCACGGTGATCACTGACCACCGCAACCTCGAGTACCTCCGGGAGGCCAAGAGACTCAACCCCCGTCAAGCCCGTTGGGCCCTGTTTTTCACCCGCTTCAATTTCTCAGTCACCTATCGCCCCGGTGAAAGAACGTAAAGGCAGATGCACTCTCCCGTCAGTTCCACCTGAGACACCTTCTTCCAACCTGAACCCATTCTCCCTCCAGCCGTGGTCGTCAGCCCCATCCAATGGAGCCTAGGATGACCACATCGCCGATGCCACGCAACTCGAACCTGCTCCGCCGGGAGTCCAGAGGGACGGGTCTATGTTCCAACCCGTCTACGCCTGCTCCCTCATGGACTCAGTGCACACCTCTCCGGGCTCTGGACACCCAGGCAGCCAAGCCACTCTCTCGCTCGTCCAACAGCGCTATTGGTGGCCGGGTATGGCCCAGGACGTCTCCCGGTTCGTCAGCGGATGCTCAGTCTGTGCCATGGCCAAGGTTCCCCGTCATCTCCCGGAAGGCAAGCTGGTTCCTCTCCCAATCCCCACTCGACCGTGGTCCCCATCTCGGAGTGACTTCGTCACCGACCTGCCATATCTGACAACCACACCTGCATTCTGGTCGTAGTGGACCGCTTCTCCAAGCGTGCAAGCTAATTCCCCTTCCGGGTCTACCCACAGCCCTTGAAACAGCTGAAGCACTGTTCCAACACATCTTTCGTAACTTTGGGATCCCCGAGGACGTAGTCTCCGATCGAGGACCCCAATTCATTTCTCGAGTGTGGAGGGCATTCTTCAACCTTCTGGGAGTGACCGTCAGCCTCACCTCTGGATATTATCCCCAGTCCAACGGCCAGACTGAGCGGAAGATCCAGGAGATTGGGAGATACCTGCGGTCATACTGCCACGACCACCAGGACTGCTGGAGCCGTTACCTACCCTGGGCCGAGTATGCACAGAACTCCCTCCGACAAACCACCACCGGACTCACCCCCTTCCAGTGCATACTCGGCTACCAGCCTCCACTATTCCCCTTGGTCAGGAGAACCATCTGACATCCAGCAGTCCACCACTGGTTCCAGACGAGCGAGAGAGTCTGGGACTCAGCTCATACTCACCTCCAGCGGGCTGTTCGGAGACACCAGAACCAGGCCCAACCTTCGCCGTACCGACGCCCCCTCACTACCTTTCCCGGACAACTGGTCTGGCTATCCACCCGGGACATCCGTCTCCGACAGCCCTGTCGGAAGCTGAGTTCCCAGATATATCGGTCCTTTCCCGATTCAGAGGCAGATCAACCCCGTCACCTACCGGCTGGCACTCCCCGCTCACTACCGCATCGCACCCACCTTCCATGTCTCCTTGCTCAAGCCGTACACTAAACCCTCTCACTCCTTCTTCCCAGGGTCTGGTGCTGCGGAGGTGCCCCCTCCTCCTACGGATCCCGAAGATGACAACATCTACCGAGTCCATGAAATCCTCGACTCCCGACGACGGGGCGGCCGCTTGGAATATCTCGTGGACTGCTGGAGGGATTCGGTGCCGAGGAGAGATGCTGGGTCAACCGGGA
>NW_024121588.1:2012663-2135334 GCF_016745375.1 Pimephales promelas
AACCTTCTGGGAGTGACCGTCAGCCTCACCTCTGGATATTATCCCCAGTCCAACGGCCAGACTGAGCGGAAGATCCAGGAGATTGGGAGATACCTGCGGTCATACTGCCACGACCACCAGGACTGCTGGAGCCGTTACCTACCCCTGGGCCGAGTATGCACAGAACTCCCTCCGACAAACCACCACCGGACTCACCCCCTTCCAGTGCATACTCGGCTACCAGCCTCCACTATTCCCCTGGTCAGGAAGAACCATCTGACATCCCAGCAGTCCACCACTGGTTCCAGACGAGCGAGAGAGAGTCTGGGACTCAGCTCATACTCACTCCAGCGGGCTGTTCGGAGACACCAGAACCAGGCCAACCTTCGCCGTACCGACGCCCCTCACTACCTTCCCGACAACTGGTCTGGCTATCCACCCGGGACATCCGTCTCCGACAGCCCTGTCGGAAGCTGAGTCCCAGATATATCGTCCTTTCCCGATTCAGAGGCAGATCAACCCCGTCACCTACCGGCTGGCACTCCCCGCTCACTACCGCATCGCACCCACCTTCCATGTCTCCTTGCTCAAGCCGTACAACTAACCCTCTCACTCCTTCTTCCCAGGGTCTGGTGCTGCGGAGGTGCCCCCTCCTCCTACGGATCCCGAAGATGACAACATCTACCGAGTCCATGAAATCCTCGACTCCCGACGACGGGGCGGCCGCTTGGAATATCTCGTGGACTGGGAGGGATTCGGTGCCGAGGAGAGATGCTGGGTCAACCGGGAGGACATTCTGGATCCCTCGTTACTCCAGGACTTCCACACCACCCACCCAGATCGTCCAGCGCCCCGGAGCCGTGGTCGTCCCCGTCGTCGGTCCCGTCCGCCAGCTGGAGCTGGCCGTGAGGGGGGGGGTACTGTCACGGATCCATCTGCGTCAGCACCAGACACCTTCACTCCGCCCACTCGTTCCAGCTCCCCAGCATACTAATCACTGTCACCTGCCCGCTTCAATCACCGTCCCAATCATCCTCCCTTTATAAACTCACTCCTCACAGTCACTCACCATCTGGTCTCGTCGACACACCGACTACAGACTCCCGCTACACTACTGCCTTCTTTTGAGGAATACTTACCCGCTTACTTCAGCCCGTCTGCTTCTCATCCGCTCCTGGTCCCCGGTCATCCTTCTGGTCATCCGTCTGCTGCCCCGCTTACCATCTCCCAGCCCTGCTTAAGATAAGAAACCCATTATCAGACTGTTTCCCACTCCTGAACCGAACTTTATCCATTCCTCACTTACCAGCTGTCAATCATACCCACTGTTTCAATAAACCTGGTTATACTCATCCATCTGTGTCCCTCTAGTCTGTGACAGAGATAGTGATACACATTCTCCTTTTTTTTGCCAAATAAACAAAAAGCATGTCAAATTCTTCTCTCTTGCTGTGTCAAAATCTTACCTAGCTTTCCTCTGAGATAGTCCCAAAATGTGCTTAAAGTCAAAGAGTCAAATTCAGTTTGTGCATGATTGCATGAATATAATTTTTTTATACTGTATCCTAAAGTGTGGATAATTAAGCTATATATCACATGATGAAGTACATTTCTGAAGTGTTAAAGATTAAAAGAAAAAAATAACAAGAACCGTACAGAACCGAAAACCGTGACACTAAAACCGTGATACAAACCGAACCGTTGGTTTCGTGAACCGTGCCACCCCTAGTCCTAGCTAATGAGTGTCAACTAGAAAGTTGTCCGACTCGAGGAGTACAATATACATACTGATTTTTGTAACTGTAGATAAAACTAACAACCCCACTTTTGTCAAAAGGTGGCGCTACTGAGCCCTCACCACGCCCGTTTCTGAAACTTTGCACATGTCTACTGGCTAATAAATGTGATGTGTCTGAGTTTCATGCAATTTGAAGCATGCTAAGAGTCTCAAACGCATCCTAAAAGAATGGTAAAGTTTGATGCGTTGCCATGGCAACAGTTTCAAAGATATCAAGAATCCATTCACACGTCTTCATCTGCTGTGTATTTACATTATACAGATGAAGACTGAAGCAAATCGGGTTAAATTAAAAGGGTGATTTCAAAGCATTTTGAAAGTGACACACTTCCTGCTGCCAGTTGGTGGCACTATAACTTTGACTCACAATAGTCACATCCATGTGATCATCCTCTTACAGCGAACACACTGCTGAAGTTTCATCAAGATCAGTTAATGTATGCTGAAGTTATGACACTTCCTGTTTCACGTTTCTCGCCATAGTTTCGTTTCCTCGCCAAGGCCAAACCGTTCGAGATATCAAAAATCCCCTTGCAAACTTTCATCCTCAATGTCTTGACTATTATTTAGAAAAATAAAATAAAAAATAAATAGGGCCTTCGCCCTTTCAGGGCTTGGGCCCTAATAATCCTAAGGAATAGGGCCTTCGCCCTTTCAGGGCTTGGGCCCTAATAATAAGAACCCTTAGGAAAACCATAGGGCCTTTAGGGCCCTTATCTTATTAGCGCCCTTTCAGGGCTTGGGCCCTAATAAGAACCCTAAGGAAAACAATAGGGCTCTGCGCCCTTTCAGGGCTTGGGCCCTAAAAAAAATAATCGTAAGGAAAACAATAGGGTCTTCGCCCTTTGAGGGCTTGGGCCCTAATAATCTCAAAGAAAACAATAGGGCTCTGCGCCCTTTCAGGGCTTGGGCCCTAATGAAAACCCTAAGGAAAACAATAGGGTTCTGTGCCCTTTCAGGGCTTGGGCCCTAATAATCCTAAGGAAAACAATATGGCCTTTGCCCTTTCAGGGCTTGGGCCCTACTAAATAATCCCAAGGAAAACAATAGGGCCTTCGCCCTTTCAGGGCTTGGGCCCAAATAAATATAGCTGCGAGCAGCGATGACAGGCCCAAGCCGGTGGCACCGCAACCCCGGTTCTTTTAGTTACCTAAAGGCACCGGGGTGGCAGTGCCGCCGGCTTTGGCCCTTTCATTGCTGCTCGCAGCTATATTTATTTGGGCCCAAGCCAGGGAACTACACTGCGACCAAAATGGTCGCATGTGCGACCTTTTGAAATCCCATTGCGACCCTAATTTTTACTGGGTCGCAAATGTATCACTGACTATTTTGACGGGTCTGTTTTTTTTTTTTTAGTTTCTTTCGGGTTGTATTTAATCTTCTAAAACCTGTCGGATCGTCCGCTTTTTGTCCCGCCAAAGCCTTTTTTGATCGCGGTGAGTGTTGTAGAGTAGAATGACTGATGCGTTTGACAGGGCGCAAACGAGCTGAGAGAGAGAGAGAGCGCGCCCTGGCCGCGCGCGCACTATCACGTCTTCACACAACACAAGCGCTGTCTTGCTCTCTCTCTCTCTATCGCGCGCATATTATTCAAATGACATGATAGTAAAAGGTTTGTGTCTTTATAATAGGCATGCTAATCATAATCATAGGCTACCATCTGAGCCTGCATGGCGGCAGGAAAAAGACGCAGAGATGTAAGACACCGTGTCTCTTCCTTACACCAAAGGTAGATTTGCGGTCTGGTGTTCGGCTGATAAACTCTGCCATGAGCTAACTAATTATATTGCTAGCGCTGATATTGACATCGACTAACGTTATATGATCACTAGCAGTTTTTTAGACTAACGTTAGTTTTTTCATAATCATAAAAGCGTGATTCGCGTCAAGACACCTGATTGGCTAATACTAGCCTACACACTGAAGATAAATTAAATGTTTTATTAAATAATTATTGAAAATATCCCTCTCTTCATCCCACACCCCAAACATGACATACAAAATGCTGTGGAACAGAAACAACCAGAGATATATTTATAAGCTATCATTTTATTGTCATCACAGCTTTCCAACAGTCCTGCGTATGATTCTACATTGATTAAAAAAGAAAATCAAATGTGTTTTAATGGTAATTATTTTATACGGAAATCATGTATTTATTATTCAGATGAGAATAAAGTTAGGGTTAGTTAAAATTAAGGAAAAAAAATTTATTGATCTGAAATATTGCAAATTAATTTTACATTCATTCAAGTACAATTACCAAACATATATCAAGGTCATTTTGTCTTTTTATTAATTTAATTAATAAACTAATTATATACAACTATTGTCAGTGCACTACAAATAAACTGGTTCTATGTGTGATAATCTGCGGCTGGAGTGCCCGCTTGAGCCTCTGGGGGGCACTCCTTCCTAGCTTATTGTTTCTTTCATGTTTTACCCTGGACTGATTATGGTTTATTTCATGCACCTGTGTTTTATCATCTTGTTTAGTTCACCTGTCTTAAGCCCGAGTTTCCCCTTTGTTCGGGGCTCAGTATTGTGTGTGTATAGTGTCTGACTGCTTCTAGTGTTTTTCTAGTATCTCCTAGTTTCCTTGGTATTCCCTAGTTTCACGGTTCCTGGACTCTCTGCCTGTATCTGGTCTTCCCGTTTGCCTTATCCCTGAATTGTTTGATTGCTGATCTGGACTGCTTACCTGGTTTTGACCCCTGCCTGTTTCCTTGTACCTGTCTCGGGATTCTCCTCTTTAATAAAGCCTGCGTTTGGATCACCTCTGTTCATTTTCCATGTGCAGTTTCATGACAGAATACTGAGCCACTACTGATCCAGCGGCTGAGAGGAACACGGACCTCGCAATGGATCCCACAGCACAGATCGTATGCCTCCGCCAAGGAGAACGTCCTCTCAAGGTTTTTGTGATGGATTTTTTGAAGCTCTCTCATCAGTCCTACTTGGATGATTTTTGTTTAATGATATTCTTTCGGGGAGGACTGTCTGAACCGCTCGGCTCTGATATACCGTTTCCGAGTCCAAGCTGGACTCTTTCCCAATATATTGATCTGGCCCTTTCCATGAGCGGTTCGCTTTTTACTGTGGATTTTTTGGAACTTTTGCTTCACAGAGGACCCGACGATTCGGCATTTTACAAGGTACCCACTGAATCCACGCATCTAGAGTCTCCCGGTGAACCAGCACTTGGTGAGGAGTCCCCCGAATCCACGCGACATGTGAATCCTGTTGTTCTAACACTTCACGTGAGCTCCGTTGCATTCCTGCCTCAAGAGTTTTCCACTGAGCGCGTGCCAGCCGAGTCAAGTGAGTCAACGGCCGAGTCAAGTGAGTCAACGGCCGCGTCAAGTGAGTCAACGGCCGAGTCAAGTGAGTCAACGGCCGAGTCAAGTGAGTCAACGGCCAAGTCAAGTGAGTCAAGTGTGTCCAGGTCCAAATCAAGTGAGTCAAGTGTGTCAAGGTCCAAATCAAGTGAGTCAAGTGTGTCCAGGTCCAAATCAAGTGAGTCAAGTGTGTCCTGGTCCAAATCAAGTGAGTCAAGTGTGTCCAGGTCCAAATCGAGTCAAGTGAGTGTATCTCCTCTTCAAGTGAGCGCTGAATCTCCTCTTCAAGTGAGCGCTGAATCTCCTCTTCCAGTGAGCGCTGAATCTCCTCTTCCAGTGAGCGCTGAATCTCCTCTTCAAGTGAGCGCTGAATCTCCTCTTCAAGTGAGCGCTGCATCTCCTCTTCAAGTGAGCGCTGCATCTCCTCTTCAAGTGAGCGCTGCATCTCCTCTTCAAGTGAGCGCTGCATCTCCTCTTCAAGTGAGCGCTGCATCTCCTCTTCAAGTGAGCGCTGCATCTCCTCTTCAAGTGAGTGAGTTGTCCAGTCCAGCGAGTGTGTCTAGCCCTGTGACGCGCCGCCGCAGGAGGAGGAGAAGGAGGACTCGTTTGGTTCGCCAGGCCCCGGTGAGCGGGCCCAGACTCCTCGCTCTGCCGGCCCCGCCTCTGCGCCTCGCTCTGCCGGCCCCGCCTCTGCGCCTCGCTCTGCCGGCCCCGCCTCTGCGCCTCGCTCTGCCGGCCCCGCCTCTGCGCCTCGCCCTGCCGGCCCCGCCTCTGCGCCTCGCCCTGCCGGCCCCGCCTCTGCGCATCACCTTGACTGTGCCCTTCAAGCTCCGGGAGACCTTTCCTGAACCCGTTTACCACCCAGAGGTTCCTCCCGTGAATTTCCCCAAGTATTTTTTGGGGGGGGGCACTAGGTACTCTGCGGGGCCCTTGGAGGCGACACTGACATGGACCGCACCTGAGTCTGCTCCGCCCTCGTCTCTGCCTGAGCCTGCTCCGCCCTGGCCGCCATCAAGTCCTGCTCCGCCCTGGCCGCCTTCACGTCCTGCTCCGCCCTGGCCGCCTTCACGTCCTACTCCGCCCTGGCCGCCTTCACGTCCTGCTCCGCCCTGGCCGCCTTCACGCCCTGCTCCGCCCTGGCCGCCATCACGCCCTGCTCCGCCCTGGCCGCCATCACGCCCTGCTCCGCCCTGGCCGCCATCACGCCCTGCTCCGCCCTGGCCGCCATCACGCCCTGCTCCGCCATCACGCCCTGCTCCGCCCTGGCCGCCATCACGTCCTGCTCCAACCTGGTCACCCACGCTCCACGGCCCAGGCCCGCCTTGCCTGTGTCCGGGTCCCGTTCCCCTGCACGGGCCTGGCCCTCCGTCCCTCCCCCGGGATCACCTTCACTCTGCCCCCCGCCTGGATTGTTCTAGGAGCGTCTGGAAGCCGCTCCTTAGAGGGGGGGTTATGTGATGATCTGCGGCTGGAGTGCCCGCTTGAGCCTCTGGGGGGCACTCCTTCCTAGCTTATTGTTTCTTTCATGTTTTACCCTGGACTGATTATGGTTTATTTCATGCACCTGTGTTTTATCATCTTGTTTAGTTCACCTGTCTTAAGCCCGAGTTTCCCCTTTGTTCGGGGCTCAGTATTGTGTGTGTATAGTGTCTGACTGCTTCTAGTGTTTTTCTAGTATCTCCTAGTTTCCTTGGTATTCCCTAGTTTCACGGTTCCTGGACTCTCTGCCTGTATCTGGTCTTCCCGTTTGCCTTATCCCTGAATTGTTTGATTGCTGATCTGGACTGCTTACCTGGTTTTGACCCCTGCCTGTTTCCTTGTACCTGTCTCGGGATTCTCCTCTTTAATAAAGCCTGCGTTTGGATCACCTCTGTTCATTTTCCATGTGCAGTTTCATGACACTATGCCTTTATTAATAAAACTTAAACAACTTAAAAAACACGAGGCTTAAGACATTTATAAAAATGCCATTTTTGTTTTGCTTTTCACTCCATTGTACCGAAATCGTACCGAACCGTCTGAATGTCTCAACCAAGGTATGAACCCGACCCAACCGTGACTTCTGTACCGTTCCACCCCTAATGCAGTTTCATTATTATTCATTACTATCCAGAGTGCGGCTTACTATAAATAATTTGTGCGACCAAATCATGTTTTGCGCCAGTCACTGAAAAAGTTAGTAGCGCAAGTGCCACCAGTGGAAAAGGTTAGTGTAGTTCCCTGGCCCAAGCCCTGAAAGGGCGAAGGCCCTATTGTTTTCCTTGGGATTATTTCGTTGCTCGCAATGAAACAGCTTGTACATACCTAGCTTGTGTGTATATATATATATATATATATGTATATATATATGTATATAATATATATATATATATATATATATATATATATATTTTTTTTTTTTAAGGGACAAGACAGGATATTACTTGCCTGATCTGATTAGAACAATAATGTCTGTGTGTGTGAGGCATGATTGAACAATGGAAACATAAAAAACATACTGTACTCTGTCCTTTTGTTCATACAGGAAATTATTCAAACTGGAATATATATATATTTGTGTACACTCTCATAATAACACAACATTGTGCTTGTGTCAAACTATAAACTATTGTCAAACTGTAACCTACAACTGTCAAGCAACCAAAATCTCTCTCTCTCTTTCTCTGACATTTTTTGGACATTCATCATGTCACATGGTTTTAATTTCTTGGCCTCAAACAAAGCCCTAATCTGTTCATTTTTCAGTTACACATTCTAAATTGATTAAACAAGAAAAATCAAGTGTGTTTTTATTTTATACAGATATAAATTATTTATAATTCAGCTGAGAATTAAGTTAAGGTTAGTTCAAATTTTAAGAAAAATAAATATATGATGTGAAATAGCACATTCATTTTAAATTAATTCAGGTTCAATTACCAAAAATACAATCTTAATTTAATTTAAAGCAAGTAATAAATCTAAAATATATGGGTTGTATGCATATTTTGTTAAAAAAGAAGATATATATCCAGAAAGACAAGGCCTTAAACTTTAACAAGCATGCAACTCTTATCAATGCAACAAACGTAGTCACACACACAAGACATGTCACTTACATTTTAGATGCAATATTGACCTATTTTCTTTTTCAGCAGAGAAGATAGTTAGACAAAGATCACAGCAAACCATTGCGAATCTCAAAGCAATGATTTTCTCATTACTATCATTCAATCATTCAACGTTCAGAATGATTCATCATTTTGAACGTTTTTGCCTGGCGACACCTTATGGTGATTTAGGGTTATGTTTAAAAGTATCGTTCTTTACAACGGTAGCATGAAAATAGAGACTAGTAGGTTAAAATGATTAAATGTTAAAACGGCTTGCCATACTCTATCTGTCGTTTTGACTAGTCACAATTACGTTACAGATATCTTAAATGATAATACAAACTATCGAAAATGTAATTACGACTAGTCAGAAAGACGTTGATATCTACAATGTTAATTCCGGATAGTCAAACTTAGCTTTTAAATGTTAAAAGGGCTTGCCATACAGAGACGTACAGTAGGCTCAGAGAGAGGCTCACCATATTCAAACTAAAATATCGGACTTTCTGTTGGTTGGAGCTAATAATTGTAAATTAGAAAGTTGTCTGGCTCGAGGAGAACAATATACATATTGATTTTTGTAACTGTAGATAAAACTAATACCCCACTTTTGACAAAAGGTGGCGCTACTGAGCCCTCACCACGCCTGTTTCTGAAACTTTGCACATGTCTACTGGCTAAGAAATGTAATGTCTCTGTCAAGTTTTATGCAATTTGAAGCATGCTAAGAGTCTTAAAAGCATCAAACAAGAATATTAAAGTTTTAAGCGTTGCCACGGTCACAGTATATAAGATATCAATAATCTTTTCACACGTCCGTGTGTTTACATAATACACATACATTTTGAAGCAAATCGGGTAAAAATAAGAGGGTTATTTCAAAGCATTTTAAAAGTGACACACTTCCTGCTGCCAGTTGGTGGCGCTATAACTTTGACTCACAATTTCCTCGCCACGGCCAAACCGTTCGAGATATCAAAAATCCCCTCGCAAACTTTCATCCTCAATGTCTTGACTTCATGCTGAGTTTCGTGCCGTGTGTTTGAATTCTCTAGGAGTATTTCAAATTCCATTGCATGCGTTTTCCAAACAACCCTAAAACGCCGACTTCCTGTTGGGATGGTGTAAAAAGTAAGAGTGTGAAGTATATATGAACCAATGAGATCTATATGTGTACCGAGTTTCATATTATTACATGCAAGCGTGTTTGATTTATGGACCAAGTTTTCGGAGCCCATTGCAGGGGCGCTGTCGAGCCCGCCTGCCACGCCTGGGTACCAGCTTCAGCCCTGTTCTCTTGGCCGCGGGTTCTGACATGTGCAAAGTTTCAAGAGTTTTGAGCATGTTAAGGGCCCCAAAAGTGCCCAAATAGAACATTTTTAAAAGAAATAAATCCTAAGGAAAATAATAGGGCCAATTCGCCCTTTCAGGGCTTGGGCCCTAATAATAAAAATAAACAGAGCAATTCCAAGAGGGTCCTCTCACCATCGGTGCTCGGGCCCTAAAAATACTTGGGATGTATTTTGTACAAGATTACTTGGGAAATTGTTTGTGAAAATCCCCTAAAGATTCTCATGTAACAGTGATTAATTCAGTTTCAGTAAACACTGCAAGATTACATAAGTGATTCTTATTCAGAATTTTGCTATAAGATTTAAACTAGAAACTGATACACTATTACATATGTTTTGGGCATGTAAAAGACTTAAAAACTTTTGTGAAAATATATGTACTATTAACAAAACTTCAATTTGTTCCAAGATGTATTTTATTAGGGGATGTATTAGTCTAGAAACTGCAACAGAGGGTATTACGTTTTATGAAGATGGCCTTGATAGGAGCAAAGAAATGTAAAGCTTCATTATGTTCCAGTTGAAAATTTTTTTTATCTAATAAAAAACTTTATTTGAGAGGTCAAATTTATCAATTATATGAAAAATTATATTGGAATACAATGCTGATGTGGTAATGTAATACTGAGATTAACTAAAATTAAAAAAGTTTATAAAAAAAGTACTATTATATGTATGTTAGATAATCCCCTTTTTCCAATTGTTACCCTTTTTAAAAATATTATTTCAATGGATTTATTTTATTTATTTATGTTTTGTTTTATTGTTTCTCTACAGCAGATATACTCGCTCTTAAATAGGTTGAAGTGTGCTGTCAGATTGTTATCTTTAATACTGAATTACCTCTGTAAACTGTTTACATGAAAGACTAATAAAGATTTTGAAAAAATGTACGTAAACTCATACATGTGTATATATAGTGACCAATTGGATATAGATGCTGTGTGTTATGATCTACATGTAGCTATAAATGTATGTTTTTTTTTTCATTTCTTGTGCTAGTTACCATGTAACCATGTACATTGAGTGTTTGTTTTTTGTGTCTTTGAGTGTCTAGAAATGTACTATAAAAATAAATGTATTATTAGTATTATTACATGTTGTGTGACGTTCTACATAGGCAGAGTTGTCTACAATATTGAGTTCCTGCAGAAGAGAAAAAAAATAAATAAAACAAGGCGACAAATGTAAATGAAAAACTTTCTACAAAAATAGAACTCTAGAGTATTTAGATTATATGATCAAATTAATTGAATTAATTAATAACAGAACAATGCATTTATCCTTTGGAAGACGGGCTAAGTAGTTGAGACAGAGAATCAGATGGGTGAACTTAGTTGCGCTTTAAAGTTAAGTCGAATCTTTGTTCGTGTGGCCGGAAGCTAGATATTTGACATTAAAAAGTTTTAATTTAAAGGATATTTTTCACAAACAAACTTCTCGTTTTGCTTCAGAAGGCTTTTATTAACCACGCCAGAGCCATGTGTAGCACTTTTATGATGGATAGATACACTTTTATGGACAGAAATGGCCATTCACAGCTTGGAGTAGCCAGGACATTAAAAACAAAAAACGAAAGAAGAACGTTATATACACCTGTGATGACTTGATGGTGAGTAAATCATTGGCTAATTAATTTTTGTGGGTGAACTATCCCACATTTTAAAGTGGTGTCAACATTTTTTATGCATCATTTAAAAATTTATATTCTGGGTTTTCTATGTCATGTGAACACACAATAAGTTTAGTAAGGGGTGGTGAGGCTATCCTATCGTTTTGAGTTTGAAAATAATACAATGAGTGCTGATTCAGTGTGAAGCTGCTTTGATACAATCTGTATTGTGAAAAGCGCTATATAAATAAATGTGACTTGACTTGACTTGATTCGACATCACTTTGGCTCGTTTCAGTGAATAACGTTCAGAACGTTGCTCGTGTCAGACAGCCTGGATTGTGCTAGGTCATGATACTCGCTAACTGCTATATTCTTTCTCCATTAGGTTGAAGTGATGATGACAAGACAAAATGATGACTAAACGGATTTATGCAGGATGTCTGTGTTTGTCCCTCGATGAAGAAACGGCGCCGTGATTACGTACAAGTTGGTGAATACGGAGAATGGGTATTATACGCAGGAATCTGTCGTAAAGTACGTCCTGGGCTCTGTACTCCGGCGTGAAAGTAGAGAATACGAGTGCTTGAGATGATCGCATAGGATATTTTCTCAACCGCAACCGAGTTTATGTTAGCCGTGAGCGGAACACTCGGAGAGTTCGGGGAAATCCAGTGGATTTCTGGCGGAGGCCATATTATGCCGCTTGAAAATGTACCCGAATAATCGGATGACAGCACTCCAATCCATCTAAGGAAAACTTTCGAGTTCAGTTTAAACGTTGAGCTTGCAATAAAAGGAGGTCGTGTGGCTAACAGGATCCCGAGGGCTGCTGTGAACCGAGGAGCTGTGGCTAGCATGGTGCTAATATCACCCATGCAGCCGAACTACATCGATTGACTGAAAGACTGCGTCGCTTCTCGGGTCTGCTAATGTTCATGAGGCGTGTTTGGGTCCTGCGTTCTCAAGATCCCCACTCCCTTATAGGGAGACCTGAATCCGATCTGCTTTACGGGCCATATATTTGCCTAGCTTGACTGTCATCTCATGTATGGATGGACGCGTGCATGCTTTGACAGAATCCTGCGTGCATCGTTGCAGCGGCACAGAGCATCCAAAGGAGGGGCTCTTACTTTAGCAAATATAAATTGGATCCGTCGAAGCGTTTAATTTGCGGAGACTCGCAGCTGCTCGTCTCCCTAAGAACACTACGTAAGACTTCAGCGTACCCTACGTCTTTTTGAAGTAATAATTTCGGGTGACATTGCAGTCTCTCCCCTCTCACTTGGAGAGATATAACGTAAGCTCTTCTCGCTTATTGCGTCCGTGAAGGGAAGGTGGAGCATTGCCCGTCGTACGTGCTGACGCAGTGGGATTTCTACGTGTGGTCTGCGTTTCGACCCGCCCTTCCCGCGGTGACGGTGATGGGTCGGAAGCGGTGTGTCGGTGCAGATTGTTCGAAGATGGCGGCCGGGTGCTGCGGGGTGAAGAAGCAGAAGTTGTCGGGATCCCCCGGTGCGGGGGGTCCCGGCGGGGCGGGGAGCGGGGTAGCCGGGACCGGACATTGTGGATCGGAATTGGGGATCGGGTCCTCTTCGACTGTCGTGGCCGGGAACGTGAATCGGGTGAACGGCCTGGGGGGTTCAGGGGGTAGTAGTAGTAGTAGCAGCAGCAGCAGCGGCAGCAGTGGCGGCGGCAACACCAATGTTCTATCCCCAACTCCAGGAGGATATAACTCAACGGGCCTCTCCCCGACTCTCAGTCCCGGACCTGGCTCGGGAGGCAGGAAAATGGTCGTTTCGGCGGAGATGTGTTGCTTTTGCTTCGACGTGCTTTATTGCCATCTATACGGATACCAGCCTCCTCGAACACCCAGGTTTACAAACGACCCCTAGTAAGTAACGTTAACGTTAGCAAGATGGCTATTTTGACCTGGTTTGCCTTAACAACAGATGGTGTTTCCTTTTTCTGTGCAGTAACAAACAAAGATTTGAGTTTTCATGCTACTCGGCGCAGTTTTGCTCGTGCCCAACTTGGTCGAAGGTTTTGTTTTCGTAATGTTAATTTTACTTTGTTTGATGTCTAAACCAAATGCAGCAAGGAATAGTTTACTCGCTAACCCAAGCCCTCCCGATTAGCGGTTATGTTCACAAACTCGAAGTTTCTGAGGTGTTTTAGAAAATTGTTAATGTATACACACCCGCTAATCTATAGTCGTATAGATTCATTTTATTGATAGTTAAACGTTAATTTCGACGTAATATACATTTGAAGCTTTAAAATATTTAAGATGTATGATTCAGAAGACTGGTGAAATTGTCTATCACTAATGTACCAGATAATTAGGCAACGTTGTTAGAGCTGAAGTATTTTTTTCTCTGAAAGAGATTAAGTTAAATGGGTGTTAGCCTGCTCTTCTTTATTCAAGCTTCTCTGCAAGCTAACATGCTAAGCAACGTTAGCCAGCTCACACGGTTCAAATTTCAGCGAATATTTAACATTTTCTGTTTATTTCTCCTCAGTTCCCTTTCTTTTTTAATTTGTTAGATGTTTAAGAAACAACTAATAATATTTTTTTTATTAAAATCAGCTGTTAGCCGACGTGAGCTAGTAAGCTAACAAAACCTAACGTTAGTTGTTTACGTTTCCTTCAGAGATTTGAATGCTCTCTTACGGTATTTTTCATAGTTAGTTATAAAGCAAAAGAAGTGGCTCCACAGGACACACAATAACATTTCACGTGTTAACTGTTAAATCACAAACAGTTTTATATTTTGGTATTTTGTCACTTGCCAAACACTGAATCTTTATTATTTAAGACCCTTTCAGGTAGACCGTTAAAGGAATGTGTATCTTATCCGGTTAGTCAGGGTTGGTCGAACTGGGAAATGAATGAATGTCTTCACTGCAGTGCCTCCCTCTGCTGTCGCTGATAGACACTGACCAGATTTGGATTGTGCACACACATATGCATGTATTTAACTTAAGCTAGATAACGTTAGTACCTTAAAGGAGAACTCAGAGCCGGCTTCAGACCGCTTTTAGCAGGGGGGCATTTATTTTCAATGGGTGGGCACTAGGTATGGGGATTTTTTTTCCCGATATTAGATATCCTATATTTAGGTGTTCAGGCACGAAGTGCTGAAAACCTATTGTATTTGCTAGAAAGAAAAAAAAATCCCCTAAAACGCATCGTGCAGCCCAAACCGTAAGGGCTGGAGCTGTGAAACTTTGTCAGATGGTAGGGCCTCGAATTGTGGAGAAGCTATCAGAGTATGACCCCGATTGGCCCATAGGTGGCGCTACAGCAACCAAAAGTACTAAATTGCTCATAACTCCTAGACCGTTTAACTTAGCTTCAATGTTTTTACACCACTGTAATCCCTGGCTCAAGACAGACAAGATGTATATCTCGGATTTCCATTTGGAGCAAAAATAAATTTGTTATTTTGGTTTTTGTCCAAAACCCACTTTTGCGAACTAGTCCCTGGTTTTTTGCCCGATCGGGACCAAACCAGTCTAGGTCTAGGCCTATATAAAAGCCCCCAAATCCCCCCCAAAAAGTGTATATCTCGGATTTGTATATCTCAAAGCTATCAGAGTACGAGGTGCATAGGTGCATAGGTGGATAGGTGGCGCTACAGCAAACAAAGTTCCTCCGCAAAGTTCCGTGAGGATCGGATTATAGGTGGCCAATGAGTGGTGTTGTACTGCCCACTGCTGTTTAAATTTTTTTTTTCACAATACTCAACTATAATTCATAGTATAACTTTATCAATTCAATCTTTTAACATTTACAACCACATATAGTAAAAAATGACTATTATCCTGCAGTTGAAAATGAGTGTGTGAACTAAACTGTAGTAAATCATATTTTAACATGTTAAACTATGATAAATCATATTGGAACATGGTTAATTATGTAATATCAAGCTGAAATGTAGTATATCATGATAAATCATGCCTGCTACATACAACTTAATGTCTTTTGATGCTTTTGTGCTTAAATGCCTTAAAGACCTGAACACCGATAAATGCTGCTTGCAGCTTTAATTATTATTGCTACTGCCTTTTCTGTTAGCTATTAACATGAAGTAATGCAACCCACACAATAAACACATAAAACATTACACATGTTGCAAGACGAGCGACTCTTAAGAAATTTGATCAAGGCTAAAATAGGCCTATACAAAAAAAAATAAATAAATAAAAAATTGCAAGACCGACTCTGACCACAGCTTTATAATAGCAAAGCTAACGAACATGCACATAGTCTCTCACTGACAGAATAGCCGTTTATATGCTATCTCAATGGCGGAAGTGAGAAAAAAAAAAAGCTAAGTTACTCATCTTTATTCTGCTATGTTCTAACATAAGCATTTATATTCGTAGCCTTAAAAAAGCATCATGTAGTTACCTTTATCAAATAAAACCTTTAACACCATTAACAAATAAAAAACACCCACAACATACACAGATATTATTCTACAATTTCCATTTACAAGAAAATATAGGCTTAAACACCTGTTTCTCCACGGCGGGAGTGAGTGACATTTCAGGACAATGGGCAGCGCAAAAACTAGGCCAACTAAACTATTAGTTTCATCACGTGACAACACATAGTGAACATTACAGTACATGCCAGTTAGATAAATACACTTACGACTCGGACTCGACTGTCTTTGGTCTCGGTCTCGACTACAACACTGCACGGTAGAAGCACCAAATACCAAAGCCGGGCTGTCGTTGTCTTGCTGTATGGGGTAATCGATGTGTAAGGAGAAACTGTGGTATTGAACCATTTTCTAATTTCCATTTTTGGAGAGTTTTCATCTGTTTGCTTTGTTTTGAATGCAGGAAGCTCGCGCGGTCGCGCCAACTGAAAATCATTTCATTCAAGTATTAACGTGCGTGATTGGGGGGGCGGCAGGGGGGTTTCCTCACAGCGTCACACTGGTTTTTATGTTGGCTTTATTGTATTTTCAGCTAATGAGCCGTTTGTAGACATATATTTGTACTATTTCTCACTGAAATGTGAATTAAATTAAACTGATAATATTTTGTAAATTATGTCAATTCAATTTGGGGGGCACAAAATACATTTGGGGGGGCATTGCCCCCTAATGCCCCCCCATAGCGCCGGCACTGGGAGAACTCCGGACAATTTTAACTTTGAGCTCATTTTTTTTGTACATTTGAAGTGCTGTCAGTAAAGACAAAAACGACAAAAATCGGTGTTGCCTACACCGTGTTTTAATTTACCCTCTTTTTAAAATTTGCACCGTTGACTTTAATGGGGCAAGTTCTTAAACCTGCTTTTAGCCTCTTAACATCCTTGATTTGTCATTACAAGTGCACAGCCGTGTGAGTGGTGTTATTAAGAGTGACCACTGTCAATCTGTTTAACCTGTTTAACCAAAATATGTAACATGAACTTTTGACTGTACTCTCTAAACATTGCACATCCTGTATCCTAATTGGGATATCCACAACAAAAATACACGTTGACCATAATCATCATAATTATAACAAGTAAAGGCTTGAAATATGTCACTTTGCATGTAATGAGTCTATAAAATATACTAGTTTTACCGCTTAAGTTGAATTACTGAAATAATCAAACTTTTGCACTATATATATTTTTTTCTGTAACAAAATGGATATATATATATATTAGGGGTGGAACACAGAAGTCACGGTTCGGTTCATACCTCGGTTCAGACATCACCGTTCGGTACGATTTCCGTACATTGGAGGGAAAAGCAAAACAAAAATACAGAAGGCATTGTATTTTTTTTAAATAAGTTTTATTAATAAAGGCATAGAACCAGTTTATTTGCAGTGCACTGACAATAGTTTTATATAATTAGTTTATTAATTAAATGAATAAAAAGACAAAAAGACCTTTCGATTTGTTTGGTAATTTACAAAGCCCGGCGGGAAGTCACCTATGGGGAAAAAAAAACAATCCGAGGCGACGGTTTTGCAATCCAACCCCTCAGTTTATAAACTACTCACGGATTCTTAAACTGTTCCCTCGGTTTAACAATTCGTGCCCATGGATTAATAAACCGTACCCACGAGTTCCTAATCCGTGCTGTCAGATTTGTAAACCGTGCCCTCAGTTTTTGCAATCTGTACCCACAAATTCATAAACCGCACCCACGCTTTCGTAATCCGTACCCACGCTTTCGCAATCCGTACCCACGCTTTCGCAATCCGTACTCACGCTTTCGCAATCCGTACTCACGGATTTGTGGCTCGTCCCCCAGTGTGTGCCGCATGATTGAACCAGGCCTCCTGTTTAGATGCAGGATGCATTGTTTTTAAAAGGACTTCACATTCAAAAAAATAAATATAGGCCTAACACAAACACAAAGTTATAGGCCTATAATAAAACATTCATAAATTGTTTTATGATTTATTCTAGATATTCTAAGATATTCCTGTTTTAAGTGAACTCATTTAAATTTATAAACGCAAATAATAGGCCTAATAATAATAATTAGGCTATTATTATTACATTTAGGCTACAGATAGGTTATAAGACGCTTTTATCAAAAAAAGAAACCAAGCAATTTGTCAAATGTCAGTCATAATACAGGTTAGACAATAATACAGGGCTGAGATTATCACAAATAAACACAAGATTTTGACGCAAGAGTTTGTGCACAAAAAAATAAATAACATTGACTTTTGCCTTTATTAAACATTTAAAATATTCGCAAATTAATATGAAAAAAAAATAATAGACTTTCTAAAAACTAGGCTATATTTTGCCCGCATTGCTAAATGAGAAGAGCATGTCTCTGGAACCATAGAGAGATGATTTATAGGTGATTTATAGGCTAATTATAATAAAAGAGTCTGAAAAATAACGATGGATTTTTATTGCTTAAATAAACAGTTTTCTAGTGACGGGCGATCTCCATCTCTGCTGTAAAGCAGATGCAATGCACTTTTTGGATTGTATAGCCTAATCAGACGGTATTTGCTTTCGATTCGAATTTGTTCATTTAAAAGTGGACATTTCAAGCTTTAGATTTTAGTTTCAGCTTATTTATGAGACACACTCCGGAGATCATGAAAGCGCGCATGATTAAACAATATTTTTAACAAAACAAAAATATTTTATTTTACAAATAGGCCTACACAACGTTTTCTTGTTATTGTGAGTTTACAAAAATACAAGTAGGCTAGTAGCAAATAATTGTATTATGTATAATGTATTTTTTCTGTATGACCAGATTGCTATTAGCCTAGGTTACTTTAAATTGTTCCACTGTTGATAGGAAGTGTTTGCGGCCGCGGCTGCAGTGACAGTGCGCGCTCCAAACAAACACTTGGATATGCGTTTGCTTGTTATAATATTAGCCCATTATTATTGTCTAAGACTGATTTGACGAATTGCTTTGTTCTTTTTTTGTGGATAAAAGCGTCTTCTAAATAGGCCTATGCAGCCAAAATGGATTTTGATAGCTAACCTTAATTATTATTTGCGTTTATTACTATGAATGAGTTCACCGAAGACCATAATATGTTTAACATAAAATAATGTATAACTTATAACCAAACCTTTTACAGTTTTTGAACTGTTATTATTATTTTATTTTTTAGCTTATTATATAGGCTACTGAGCTTTTTCCTCTAAAAAAAATGGACTTTAAAGATAAAAGTAGCCTAAATGTAGGTGTTTTTTTTTTTTTTTTTTTAAGAAAATGCAAGAAATTATCCATTTTAAAAAAGGATTTTAAAAACAATGCAATGCATCCCGCATCTAAACAGGAGGCCTGGTTGAATCATGCGGCACACTCTGGGACGAGCCACAAATCCGTGAGTACGGATTACAAACCCGTGAGTACGGATTGCGAAAGCGTGGGCATGGTTTATGAATTTGTGGGTACAGATTGCAAAAACTGAGGGCACGGTTTACAAATCTGAGAGTACGGATTAGGAACTCGTGGGTACGGTTTATTAATCCGGGGGCACGGATTGTTAAACCGAGGGAACAGTTTAGGAATCCGTGAGGACAGTTTATAAACTGAGGGGACGGATTGCAAAACCGTCGCCTCGGATTGTTTTTTTTCCCCCACAGGTGACTTCCCGGGCCCCGTAGTAATTGTACCTGAATTAATTTACAATTATTTTGCTATATTTCAGATCAATATATTTGTTTTCCTTCATTTTAAATAACATTATTAATTAACAATGTAACATTATTCTCATCTGAATTATAAATAATTGATTTCTGTATAAAATAATACTACCATTAAAAACACATTCGATTTTCTTTTTTAATCAATGTGTAAGATTAGTGCTCTGAGGAATATGATGAATGTCCAAACGATGGGACCCACAGACTGTTTTGAAATGGAGTTGGATAAATATGTTTTGCTTTTAAAAAATTGTGTGTGATTTTGGTTGGGTGACAGTTGTAGGTTACAGTTTGTGTCAAGAGTTTACAGTGTGACGACAAGCACAATGTTGTTTTTTATTGCGAGTGTACACAAATATAAGAGGGCGATTCCACAGTTTCAGTCCACAAGAGGTGTAATGAACTATATAGATTGAATAATACCCAGGTGTTGTCATTTTTGTAATTTTTAGTTCATAATTTTGTTAAAGATAGATGTTAGAAATAATAAACTTACTTTTATCCCATTAAGCCTTGGCATTATCGTGTAATGAGACTTTATTTTATTTCCGTCCCCAGAAATTGCAGGTGTCAGGGTGGGACATGAAGTGCATCTGGATTTTTCCTAAGTCATTTCTTTAATTTGCTTTAATAAAATCCTGAATTTTGGCACATAACATTTATTTTGGCGTGTCTTCTATAAAATACTTCTACTAACACTGAAAGTATAATTCCCTTAATCTACCATGATGCAATGGAAAAATTTATTAACGTTCGTTACACTTGACTTTCCGTCAAAGCAGTTACGCACGTTAAACTATGATTCTAAAGGAAGCAGAGATATAAATTTTTCATGTAATTCTATCAGTAACAAAACGATAAAAACATGTTGTGTGGAGCTACATGATAAATTGTTAATAAATCGGGATAAAACAGGGGTCGAGACTCGAGATTTTCTGTAAAAATCATAACGCTCGAACAGTTTGTTCTGACGCCGAATTTCATCTCCTAATGTCTCAACGGTTCACCTGTCAGAAATAAGATTGTCTAGGTCATAGTCGTTCTGCGTGGTAGGAAGAGTTAACAGGATTTCACGGATTTCGATGAATATGGGTAAGTTTGTGGATTCTGTCCAAAAGGTTACGAACATTAAAATGATACGATCGTGGTAAACTTTGGTTAAGTAAACATTAAATATGATCATTGTGGTGAGAAAGGATAAAAGAGTGATCAAGTCGATATCAAGTGCATGGTTTCGGACCGAAAGCAGCGTCGTGTTCATAAAGATCATGCATGAATGGTGATTGTATACATTTTGACAGATTCTGCACTTCATGTTTTGGACAGAAATGTTCAGGCTATCCAACTTCGAACGTTTTTTTCCACGTATTTTGACTCGATAAGCTTTTCATGAAAGTCAACATCGTCAATGACATTTTTTTTATATATATTTTTTTTTTATTGGAGGATGAAGCATGTTACATTTGACAAGCAGTGAAATAGTTCTCCAGTTTCATTTTTTATCTTAAACCAAAACCTTATAACCAAATAAAAAATTAAAATAAAATATACCCCTCCCCCTCCCAACGTAGTCAGCCCACCCATCTGCCCCCCCCCCCCCCCAAAAAAAGTTAACATTTTGGGAGAACAGCTTTTTTCTCTTCATTTGTTAAGGCCATTGCACACTGAGTCCGAAATTCGCATCCGAAATTTTTGCACGTTAAAAAAAAACAATTCGACCTCACGTTATGTCAGTCACGCTTGCACACCTCCTCTAAAACTTTCGTCCGTCATAAAATTAATCGGATCGGGTTCGATTTTCTGCATTTTTCGCATCCAGAGCCAGCATTTTGAGAGGTCTTTTGACAATTCAGGGCCGGGGGGGAGCTCATCCTCAAATCATTGCACATATGCGCCGTGCTTTCAGTTTCGGTTTTCAATTCGATCAAGTGTTTATGTTCTCTTCTCTATATTGGATTATGAAATTAATAAACCTCCCCTTTCAATCAGATTGAAATTTAGGATCGAATAAGGTGTGATTGAGCAGCCTATTCGATAACTAATGTATTATTTGGGCACAATATACAATATATACACAATAAAAGCCTAGCTGTTCTGTCTGCCCAGCGCTTCCACCAGGCCGCGCGCGCGTGTTTGTGTATCCATACCTGGTCCATACCGAGTGGGGGGTTCAATCTTCAACTGGCTGGCAGGAGCTGCCACTGGCAGGGCACGTGACCTGTCAGTGGCTGACTGGCAGCTGCCAGTGGTTGTCTGTCAGTCTGCCTTTGGCAAGTTTCAGAAACCATTGATTTTTGACATTTTTTGTGTTTTGTGTTCTTCCCTTTATAGCTAATTTATTATGCATTTGATGAAATTATTGTTATTTAGTAGTAGGATCCCAATTTAACTAGTCAAATGGCCGTGATCCGACTGGCAGTTTACAGACGCTTGCTGGACGCTCATCCAGTCAGCCGCGGGTGATCAGCGAATATAACGCGTTGCCTGACACGCTCGCTAAAAGGAAATAAATTGTTTTCTTATTATGAATATAATGTCATGCCTTTATTATTGTGTATGATTGGTGTTTTGGGTACGGTTATCCCGATTAAACCAGTCAAATGGCCGTGATCAGACTGGCAGCTTACAGACGCTTGCTGGACGCTCATCCAGTCATCCGCGCTGATCAGCGAATATAACACGTTGCCTGACACTCTCGCTAAAAGGAAATAAATTGTTTTCTTATTATGAATATAATGTCATGCCTTTATTCTTGTGTATGATTGGTGTTTTGGGTACTGTTGTCCCGATTAAACCAGTCAAATGGCCGTGATCCGACTGGCAGCTTACAGATGCTCATCCAGTCAGCCACGGCTGAGACTGCGAGTCTAACTAAAAGGAAATAATTTTGGGGCCGTTTATCCCGATTAAACCAGTCAAATGGCCGTGATCAGGCACATTTGTCTGGTTTAATTGGGACAACAGTCCCCAAAACACCAATCATACACAAGAACAAAGGCATGGCATTATAATCATAATAAGAAAACAATTTATTTCCTTGTAGCGAGAGTGTCAGGCGACGCGTTAGACTTGCAGTCTCAGCCGCGGCTGACTGGATGAGCGTCTGTAAGCTGCCAGTCTGATCATGGCCAATTGACTGGTTAAATTGGAATAACAGTCCACAAAATAGCAATCATAAATAAAGAACATTATAATATTCATATCAACAGATTCATAATAAATGAGCTATAAAGGGAGGAACACAAAAAACGGTCAAATCAATGGTTTCTGAAACTTGCCAAAGGCAGACTGACAGACAACGATAGCCAGCCACTGACAGGTCACGTAACATGTAAGCCAGCCACTGGCAGCCGCCAGCCAGACACACTGCCAGTCTCCGCTCAGAATCGATTGGTTCACGGAAATTGGTGGTCTTGTTTTTAATATGTGGCTCCAGAATCGCTAGCAAAGCATCAAACTGTCCCACTGACATTCTGAGGTAAATTTTGAATCGCTCAGGATAAATTCGCAACTCCTTGATAAGGTGGAACTCTCCTTCCTCTCGGCGCAATTTCAAGATTGGATGGACGTAATATTTTCTCTTTCTTCTCTTTTCAATAAGAGAGAGGGCAAAAATCATCCTCGCTGCTTGACGAATCCATTTGATATTTTTGCGTTTTCCCCCCGCAAAGGTTTAATAAATGCGCAACGGACTCGGTGTGCAAGGTTTCTATGCGTGACGAATTTTTAGGCTGACCGAACATGAAAATACGCATACGAATATTTCGTACTCAGTGTGCAATGGCCTTTACACAGTTTTTCAAAACAGTTTACGAATCTACACACTAAAAACAAGCACACAACTGCATGTCCACATTTTGACCCCTATTGGTTAACAAGGCTTTAGACTCACAGTATGTCAATGAAATTTTTTTGATGATGATGATGATTTTCTGTCAAAAAGTTAGTAAGAATTTAGCGTAGGCTGTCCAAGTTAACACGTTAATAGTGCGTTAACACAATATCACTTATGCCGTTAGAATAATCTGTCGGCGTCAAGCGCAGATTGTTAAACAACAGTGAACTGGGCATGTAAGGCACACACGCAGATTTTCCGCACTGATTGCACACATTAAGCTAGTTTAAACATTAGCTTGTGGTAAAAAATTGTCAATAAAATGTCACATAATAATAATTTTACATCCATTTAATTCTGCTACACTCAAAAGTGAAGATATAAAGGATTGCATCATTACTTTATTTTAACTGCTTTTCAAATTTTTAATGTGCAAACGAACCTCATGCAAGCACACTTTTAACAAACCTGATTACAATAAATAAAACAATCTCCCTATTTGTTGTATTATTATTATTATTTCGGTAATTCTGACTACATGTTCTGAAAAATTAATATTGCCAATATTAATTAAAGACAAAAAAGACATTAAAGACAATTAAAGACACATGTGAAAATGGTACATGCTGTCTTTAAATAAATGCACAAAAAAAGATAAAATCATGAAGCTGTCATTTTATGCATATTCATAAAGTCAAGGGGTAATCTAATAATGTGGTTTTGTTTAAATGTCAGAAAAATAAATAAATTTTTAGATATTGCGCCATACCAAAAGTGGATGTTTCTGTACAATGAGCTGATAGTTTTGTGTATTATTTCTCCTAATCCTATTTAGCACACCAAGCCTAATAAAAGGTGTTACAAAGGCAATCTTGCAGGATTGTTTTTTTTTTTTCCGTCCATGTTACACACGTTATAACTTTGCACACTTAGGAGTTCCTTTGTCTTCTACATTTGGCAAAAAAATTTGAAAAATATACCTGTGGTATTTTTTTAGTAATTTTGCTGGCTTTAAGTTTATGAACATTCCAGACTCAAAAATGCACCTTTAAGTTTATAGAACAGATCATATTAGATGGCCACCCTGCCTGCATGTCATACCCGCATGTCCTATTGCAGTTTGGTGAACAATGCACAACGCATGACTCATAACTATACCAAATTAGGAACAAAGCAAAACATGAACTTGGATTCAACCAGAATTTTATTAAACTGAATTAGATTAAGTACATTTTCTGCTTGAACTTACACTGTTTTTCCGTCCATGTTACATACCTTAAATTTTACATAAACTTAACTTTGATCAAAGTTTACAAGTTTAAGATTGCCAGATTTATCCTGCCTTCCACACAGCTGTATCCCAGGTTGTCTCAGGATGTTAAAGTCCCTGTAAAGTCAAAATTAAGTATGTGTTCTGAGTCTGTCATACCACAGAAAAATATGATGTTAGCCACCCAGCCAAATTTGAATGATAAAAAAAGCCGGCAAGTAAAGCTATCAAAATCTTGAAAAAATCAGCAGTTATCTCTGTTCTCAAACGCTGTGGGCGTGTCCGCTGGCTGCGCTGAAACCACGCCCACTCGCGGGAAAGCTGTCGGCGGTGATATTAGGTGAAACTGCTCTCAGAACGGGAGGTGAACGCTGAGGCGGAAGATAGACGTTTCGGCCCCGTTCACCAGCAGCATCGCATTATCAGTGAATGCCAGTTGTCTCTGAGGAAAGTTTATAAAACGATCCTGTGTAAAATGATCACTACAGAGATGGGTGTTGCTGTCGGTGATCCTCAGCTCTGCTCTTCATCAAGGTTGGCTCTACACAAAATTAATCCACCTCTTCTTGATGTGATTGCTTTTAGGAAATTTAAATAAAGACACCGATCTGTTTTGTACATGATCGCATCCAGGTAGTAGCCTATGCATTTCCTTGTCAAAGGCATAGCAAGCTAGCAAACTGTAGACTGTAGTAACTAATAGTACTGACAGTAACTCGCGATTGAGTGGTGAATGCAAATGTGCTCTAGCCTGGTTCAACCAGACTCTAGTTCATTTCATTTCCACATAGAGTCTGGAACCGCTCCATTGAGAAACGTTTCCTTCCTTGTAGGCGGGTTCACTATTAAAGTTCAAATCTATTGGATCTGCCCAAAGTCACTCACGATCTGCCATAGCCAATCGCTAACGGGGTGTCGTGAGTGACGTATGTCACGCGCCGAAATGGCTGGAAACAACAAGTCCGAATGATCAGAGGATTGTTTACAATAGGATTTCAGTCAACGAGCGCCGCAGGTTTTGTTAACTCTTTCCCCGCCAAACACGGAATTTTCCGGGTTTAATGAAAAAACGCATCTGCGCCAAACACGGAATTTTCCGGGTATCCGTGTTTTAGGTGGTATACGGTAAGGAAGACCCGCGCGCATGTCCTGAATGAGTGCGCAACTCTTTGATCAGAGAAACAGATTGCAATCGTCTCAAACAGTGGAGTAGTGAGAATGTATCAGACAGACAATGCAGAGGTATATGGCTGAAGTACTGGAGGTTAATGGACTCGGAGTCCGATCACTCTTTATTTGATAATTCTGAATCTGATCGGGACGAAGTAGTCAGTGAGAGAGATGCACATGTTGTCACAGAAAGTTCTAGCCATGGACGTGCCGCAGATAGACCGTATAATATTATGACACTATAATACTTATGTGTGTGTGCAGGCATTTATGTGTGGCTGTCTAAATATGAAGGTGTAATTGTCAAATTATTTCTCTCTTTGTGCACATTTACCACATTGTAATATGTATTTGTGTGTGTGTGTGTGTGTGTGTCTAGGCCTGTTTATTGTAATTCCAATTATTCATTATTCACAGGTAGAACACAGAGAGGCAGAGGCAGAAGTTTTATTGCAAAAGTTACATTTCCCTTACATCCTGGGAAATTTGATATATTTTACATTTATTTTTTGTTTTTAATTTATTTTGGAAAGTTTTATATATGAAGGAAACAACATCTGAATGTATTCTGCTTTTAAATGCACTTGTTTGATAAAAATACCTTTTTCTCAGTGTTTTGTCCAAAATGTTGTGTTTTTGACAAAACCTACCTCTGTTCAAGAGGCAATAAAAAAAGAACAGATGAAGATAAAATAAAAACGTTTTTTTTGCCTAAAAGCAGAGGCTCAGATCTTTATTTTTATATATATCATCTTCATATATTCATGGAAGAAAATATTCAGCGGGGCATTCAAATTTAGCGAAAATCGTCAAAAACCCTGGCGGTGGCTGGCAACTTTTTTTTAAAACGCTGGCGGGGAAAGAGTTAATCTAGGAACAATTATTAATTCGAAATGTATATTTGACACGAAGGACAGTGATATATTCATTCAACGGTGGAAGCTGTGTCTAATCATTACAAATACGCCGCTGTGATCGTTTTCTGATGTGCCGCAAATGCTGTAGCAGCTACAGTGAATGATCAGTCTTGTCTCTATCTGAACAACAATTTTTCATATTATTCTTATTGTTTCTTAATTACCTTAATTATGGTCTTCAAAGTATGTGTTTGTACATTTTTATGTGGCATTTAGTTTTTTTTAGTAAAACAAATAAACCATTGCCATCTAAAACTGAAAATCAAATATCTTCAAAGTATGTTTTTTCACATTTTTATTTATGACAATTTTTTTTTAAAAATCACAACCAATTTGTATGATTTACAACATGTAAAACTGACACACCAACCTCCTGCACGAGAAGACAAAGGGGCTCAAAATGTTCTATTCATCACAAGAATCAGTAAATATACAGTTGGGAATATGAGCGACTGACATGACTCCTGAGCGGATCTTCAACAATAGTTTAGCAGCCAGGACTCGGGGCTACCGAACACCGCGAACACCAGGCTAAACCGTCCGTCCAAAATGTCACTGTCATCGTGCACGAGCTGCCCAGCACAAACTCCCAAACTTTCTGCCTCCTTCACTTGGTCCTCAGTTGTGCAACAAGAGGTGAGACGATAACAATCCGGCTTTAAATTCTGTATATTCGGCAGTTTCTTTTCCAACAACGGACCGAATAGCTTTTCTCACGTCTTTCTCCGCTGCCATTACTGAACTCAAACTGACGCGCTTACATCAATGTCATCTTTCTCAGCCACTCTCTCTATTCGCTGATTGGTCCTACAAAAAATTGATTTCTGGAAACCTAAGGATATGGAGCGATCCCAGACGTAGTTACTGAAGTAAAATGAAATTGAGCGGAAGTGCGTAGGAGGGCGCCCCAGGTTAAATGTGCTCTATTGTTATGGGAGAGATCATCCCCAGTCTATGGATCAGCCAACCTGCGTCATCAAATTGGGGCGTGTCCACGAGCTCTTGGGCTCCGGTGCGTCATCGAGCCCTGTTTTAGCCCCGCCCAAAAAATCCGTAAAATAGCAAGGGAGAAAAACTTTTTAACGGTCTAACTCCGTATTTCAGTACTTCACAGTTCACACTAAGCGTGCTCCGATTGATCGGTCACCGATCACAATCGGCTGATAATTGCTTTGGGATGTGTGATCGGCGGCCTCTATAAAGGCCGATCCAGAAAAGCCGATCAGATGACGCAAAACGCACGAGACAATGTTTTTTTGCCCTGGTAAAAATGGCTTCAGCAGTCTGGCAATTGTACAAGGTGTGTGAAAAAGCAATTCACTAGCAATCCATCTGCAATGTGTGTACCGCGCCGTTGTCTGCTTGTCAAACTATGCAGCCTCTCTGATCAACCCGTAAAATCACCAGAAAGAATTGAGTCTGTCCGCAACGGAAGCGCGCGTCCGAGTAAAGACTGCGCGAGCTACAGAGAACACTGTATCCACTGATCGCCGTGGCAACGAGCGCTCAAGTTGAGTTCAAAAACTCATAATATATATGAAGCCATACTATAGTATAATGCGAGATAGAAATTAATATGCAAGTCATTAAATTCAAGTTCACGTAAACTTTTCCCTCCGCTGTCAGTCTTTCTCCATTCAACGTTCAAACAGCGCGTCATCAGTCAGTCTCCATTCAGCATTAAAACAGCACAGCGCATCGCGTTCGGAAACGATGAAACTCTCTACAAGATGATTAAATGTTAAAGGTAGTGTAGGTCAGAATTTTATAAAAACTTTTTTCCAAATTTGTTTAAACTTTCTATATATATCAATGCATAATTAAAATCTAAGTACTCTGAAAAAAGAGTCTAAAAATCGAGTGACTCTAGACCGTTTAATCTGCACTAAACACAGCTCATTATTTCGAACCGGGACAAAACAACAGATTGGCTTAGTCGACTGTCACTCTCTCGCAACCATGGCAACCACCCTTTTGCCACACAGGACCTGCCCACTTGAGCGTATCCAGATCCACCTCACTATCATGGCAAAATGTAACTTTATGGTTTCTGTGGTATTTGTATGAAAACAGTGGCCTAACAGTTCAATACATTATTAAATGCTGTACTTATATTCCATAAGACATTTAATGAATTGTCTACATTAATAATGTTATACAATTAAATATGTGTATATCCCACATTTCATGATGCAGTTAACAGTGTTGGGGAGTAGTTGGGGAGTAACAAGTAGCGAAGCTACTAACTTAACTACATTTTTCAGTAGCTTGGCAGTAGCTCAGTTGCTTTTTAAACAGTGTAGCTTTTCCAGTAGCTAACTACTTTTTGCAGCAAGTAGCGGTGTAGTGCGAGCAAAAGCTACATTACTACATTGTCGAGCCTGCGTGAATCAGCCCGATGCAAGGATATTCTTCTTCTTGTTAGATTACAAACTCATTTTTTGCCATTACCGCCACCTGTTGTTTAATCACGCATCTTGCGGCTAACGGTTCACTGACTTAAAGAAGTGGGTTGACAGTGACACACCCAGGTGACGGCAGATTTTGAGGACAGAGAAACAAACGTTAATTACCCATGGTCTTATTTGTCCAAGTTCAATCGTTATTTTTGAGAAAATGTTCTAAATGCAAGTTATGTTGAATGTATATTTCGTTCTTGCAATGTTGTAGGCTATTTGTTGCAATTTTGAACTTTTGACAAACAGTCTGAAATATGGTGTGAAATATGGTGAGTGTTGTGTGTAATAAAACAATACTCTATGAAATCATAATTGTATTGCATTGTTTTAAACACTAAATATTTGAATTAAAACATTCATCAGACACGTATTCAGTTATTTATAATATATAATTTATAACATCTTAATAATAATAGGTAATATAATATTTAGAATATGTTGTTCAAAAAGTAAAAGGACTTTGACCCGAGCGTATAAATGTTCCGTGTGGCGCGCGCGGTTCAAATGAGTTTCGTTCCGCTTTTGGCGCATAAACATTATCGAACATTTATCGACCTCTTGATATCGTTTTATCGAGAAAAATTATATCGTGATAATTATCGTTATCGTTTTATCGCCCAGCCCTAGGTGCTCGTCTCTTTTCTGCCGTTTTGTTAAATACCTCGTTAGTAAACCAATCGCACACAAAAAAGCAGCAAAGCTTGAATCTCCTCCATACAAAACTCAAAACAAACGCTCAGGCTAGGAAGAGCAGTCGCACGCAGTTCAACGTCATCTTGGTACTAGTACGCGGTTTAAACGCAGTAAGCAAGCGGTCTGGGGAAAAAAAAGTTACTGGGACAAATACTGTATTTTTGCGCAGAATTTGGTGTATAAGCCTACAGTTCAAATGAACATTTTGGTGTTCAACTTTGCTATTTACAAAATACAACAACCGTTCATTTTTCATTTTGCAATTAGGCCAACGGATTAAATAAGGGGAAACGAATGAACACAAAAGTAGACCGTTCGGACATAATATGAGGCAGAGTTCTTTTTTAAAATTCATAAAGGATACAAGGAATAGCCTACTAGACAAAACCTCAAAGAAATGCCACAATCAAGACCGCGGAGCAGAAATGAGGGACAAACACACAGAAACTCTGTGACTTTCCCTGCCATTAATGCTTGGATGACACACCACGTCTCCTCACACAAATAATAATAATGTCTAGTGCGGTGGCTGTGATATACCAACGTTCGTTGCCATCATTTTTGGAATGGCTTATCGCGAAAGGAAAAAAAAAATGTTTTAGTCGCATAACACCGTTAATAGAAACGCTGTCATTTCGCAATATTTTTTTTATCGACAATCAGAAAAAAAAAACGCAAAAGTTTTGTGCAAATATGTATTGACGCCACTTAACCGAGCAAAAAGGTTTCACTCGGTTATGGAATTTTAAACGGTTAATCTGTTACCGGTTAACCATGGACACCCCTAATATAATTTGTGTACATGCACGCGCATCGTGACGTCATCGGTTACTGTGGGTGTGACCGGGGGTGTGGTGTCTGTATGAATGTGTGTGTGTGCTCACCTGTGTGCAAGCTTGGGTTTGGATCATGGCTGCAGGGTGAGCATGGGGAGAAACTTTCTGTTGATCGTTATCACTGTCTTTACCGTCATCGTCATCATTACTTACATCTTTCACTGATGTCTCTGAGGTACCTTTGCACTGCTTACAACATTCATCACTCAGGCCACCCTTAAAAATATTCTTGTTTGCCATAACCCGACCGACCCTGTCAATTTAGGGCCGACCCAATTTTTTTTTTTTTTTTCCTTTTAGTCCGACCGACTTGCCGGTTGTAACCTGCGTTCAGACCGACCGATTTTTTTTTTACTCTTCAAACGACTAATTCAAATTCAATAAAATAATATTTATTATATTTTAGTTAGTATTGTGAAAGTTGCTTGTGTCTACATAGCCTACAAACGTAGGCTACGTTCTTTCTTAAATAAAAACCCGTGGCGTCATAGTCATCAGATTATGTCTCCATTGGTTTAACGTTACGCGTGTCACTATATGGCTTACGTTCGCTCGTTTCAGTGTTCCCGCTTGGTACCCGGTATTAAAAGGGCAACGGGGCTGAATATCAACCATTTCTATAATAAAAATATTAAACAATTTGTCTGTGATGCAATTTTGCTATTCGCAGTCCAGAACAGAGAGCGATCTTTCACCCGGAGCCACAGCGCGCACAGCACGACAGCCCTGCTTAATGAGTGACAATGAGGACAAAACGTGGTTACACTTTAGATCTGGGATATTATTCTAATTATATTTTAGATTTCCGCTTTCAAAGATTATAAAAAGAAGACATTTGAGATGAAACCATTACAGACGCATTCTGTCTAGCGCAACTTCCTTCTCTTCACAGCGTTGTGCTGTCATTTCTTCCTAAAACCCAAACGTACCGTCAGAATCAGCACGATTGTTGATTGTTGTAAAATGCAGTCTGTACTGTTGCTAAACTGCGGACGCGTTCAATCATTAAAAGAGCTAAGTTACTAAAAGCACAAAAGTCTGCGCAAGAGACGTTCACGACGCGCGCTCCGAAATGCACTAAAACGAGACAAGAAAAGTAGGCTATCGCCTCATTTTGGGCTTCATGTGCGCATCTAAACCATCAAATATACATAAAATATAAAATGACCTGCTCTGAGATTCATTTAAACACAGTTTGTCTTAATTGGACGTAAATAGTTGGGAGAAAATGATGGTGCATCAGTCATCTGCATTCGGTCTTAAAGGGGCAGTAGTCTAATAAACGTGACGATTGAGCCAATGCGAATCAAACAACAAAAGGCAGATACAAATCACTCACAGCTCTTGAATGAATAACTTAAACTTTAATAAGCATTAATCTAACTATGATAAACTATGCAGTGTCATTTTACATTTGATTACTAGCTAAATTAAATTTCTTTTCAGAGAGAGCGACAGACTTAACTGAAAAGTAGCTAATTTTAGACCTTCCTGAAATTAAAGCACTGTGTATAGGCTAATTTGTATCTTTGTTTAATTGTATTCTTTGTTTGACCATGTGTTTGTACTTGTTTTTGCTTATCTCATGTATATATGCATAACAAATAGATATTTTATACATTTTGTGACTAGCCTAAAATGTAACTGGTCGTATTTTGCATTAACACCTAGCGGTGGATGCACAGTTTGAAGACCCAGTCAGTGACGTCACAATATGCATTTTTTTTTTAAATTCACGATCACCATCTCCAAAATTGTACCTTTTTTTTTTACACTGAATCTTGGAAAAAAAAATATAGACCTACCTACCGACCCTTTTTTTAAAAAAAATTGCTGTTACTGCAAACCAAAATATTTTTAAGGATGGCCTCAAAGTAAGTGATTGGTTTTCTATGTATATGAAATAGCATAATAAAGAGACTCAATATGTACAATGGTTCAGCGTGACACGTCTTCAGTGTAAATCCTTCAGCCTGCTGCAGCGTCTTAGTTGTTTTGGTTAGGTTTGGTTGGTTTTGGTTTTTGCTTTAGTGATGTACACCGCTATAATACCAATAGCAAAAAAAAAACAATATTTGAGACAAAAAAAGTTTTGAGAGAAAGTGTTTTCCCATAGAACATTATACATAAAAAAAATATGAATTAGAAATTTTTTTAATTATTTCTGAGAAAAAAATCGCAAAATAATTTGAAAAAAATCTCAAATATATATTTTTTGCTTTCAGTGTGTGAACTTTGTGTGTTTCTCTCAAAACACTTTTCATTGCTCTCGATGCAATTTCTTGCCAGTCGGTTGAGCATCGTCTTGTCTTGGGAGTCGAAGTTGAACTGAATCATTATTACACCATTTGCTACAATCAAGGTGGTACGGTTGTCAAGTTTACTGGCATAGCCCTAGTGTTGATTTGTTTTTCAAAAGCATTTCTCAGAAAAAGCTTACTCCACCTTTAATTCAGTGTGCTCTGAATTTGATAAAATGTCTCTTTCTGTCTCCTTGGTATCTTGGTAACGTATTAAGCAAGAATTGGGCAAGTGTCATCTGTTTGTACAGATTTGGATCTTAATCCTATTTGTGGGTGCAAAGCCCTTTTGTATGTGATTTTAGTGGAAGCTGAACAGACTCTGGCTTTTAAATTATTTGGCCTGATTGGTTTTACTTTCCTCTGTGATTCTAGAATTAGATTTTGTTTTGTTGGTATGGTATACATTGTTTGCAGAATGTTCACACTTAATGTCCTACTTGATGGTCACTTGTGTAAGTCTTGATTTTACTGATGGTAAGAGGTGTTTTTTTTCTTTTCCAACAGCCCACTGTTTGTCACTTGGAAAATCGGCCGGGACAAGCGGTTAAGGGGTTGTATAGGTACATTTTCTGCCATGAACCTGCACTCAGGACTCAGGGAGTACACCCTTACTAGGTATGCCACATCTTTGAAATTCTGCTTTTCTCTCTCTAATATGTCTCCATTCATATCATAAAATTACATATTCAAGCTTATTATTTTTGGGTGGGGGGTTTGGATTTGCTCTTCTAATTAGATTTATTTCTAAAATATGAGGGTTTCCTGTTTTAACTTTCATTACTGCATCTTGATTTAATTTCTCTGAAAACAACTCTAAAGGACCTGTCCTTTATAAAATGGTGTGTTATTACTGCAGCACTAGCCCATCTCCCTTTCTTTTTTCTTCTTTTTTTTTTTTAAGTTAACATTGTCCCACCCCAAACTGTTGGTTGATCCAGAATTTTTAGGTTTCGAAAAGTAACATTTTTGATGCGCCACCGAGTTTATACCGGGGTGTTGAAGGCTGCGTTTACACAGTGCAGGCATAAATGTCCCAAATCTATTTTTTGTGTTTCCTCTCTACTGATATTATTATTATTATTATTATTATTATTAATAAATATAGCTGCAAGCAGCAATTAAATCACAAGGAATGCACAATAAGTAGCAATTAAAGGGCATATTAAGATTTTAGGCAAAATGCCTGACATCATATACAATCATTAGTAATGTGATTTAATGTTTTATCACTTTTGACCAATAGGTGGTGCTGTTATGAAACTGATGTAGTGTGATCAGAATAAGATGGTCATAATTCATGCAAAGTTGGGTGTCAATATGCCAAAGCACTGTAGTTAGGGCTGCCGCGGTTATGGAATTTCCTTTGCGGTAATGTTGAGTGGCTCAATAGCGCAATATGCGGTATTACCGCCATTTATTTATTTAATTTATATGTATTTGTTGCTATATAAATAAAGTTTACGATGTGGACAAAAACGAGGACATTTTCAGTAACCAATGTAACGTTAACCGATACTAAACAGTGTCTACAGTATATGCGCATTGAAAGACTTTCACTCAGCGCGCATATTGTTATGACAACGGATTTTGAGCGAGTCATTGAACTGTTCATTCAACGAACACGTTTAAAAAAGCTGATTCATTAAAAGAGATGTAAAGAAACAAGATGTTAATTATTTTTAACTTTGAGGTTCAACTTTTCAATGCTCAGCTGAGCAGCAATGCGTCGCATGGACAACGCTGAAGCTGATGCTTCACTTAGAGACCCATAGCATTGATTCAATGCGTGACTTACTGATTTTATTTCCCCGCGGCCTCCTTGTGCTGTGGGATACTGACCAGCGCTGCTGCTGACGTGCATTTATGGGAAAATACACGTGAAGAGAACGTTAAAATGATGATGCGACAAATATTTCGCTTCCCTTTGACACGACAAGCTTTTCACGACTTCAAAGACAGATGCAGGTAATT
This sequence comes from Pimephales promelas, assembly GCF_016745375.1. Next base: position 2,047,444 of record NW_024121588.1, read on the forward strand.
GCATGTGCTCTGCCGATCTCTCTCATTCACTGTCTGTGTGAAGCCTGTAGGCTACACACCACCATGACAAACAGTCTTGTTATCATTATGAACTTGTTTAACATTAAATACACATGCATTAAGTTCAAAACAAGAAGTGTATAGCTTTATTAAAAAAAAAAAAGAAACGTGAATATCGCGGTTGCTGTGGTTACGTGCAATCTTCTGCGGTTGACATGTCAGAAGCGCAGTACTACAATATTGCGGTTACCGCGACAGCCCTAACTGTAGTGATACAGCCTCAAGAGTAATTTTCGCATCATGCCTCAACTTTGTTGCTGTGCTGTACGAAAACGGTTTCATCAATCGACACGAAATCCACAACTTTTTGTTGGGACGGTCTGAAGAATATACGATTTAATTTTGTCAAATTCTTTTGCATGTTATTTGAGAACAGGTAGACGAATCAACTTTAAAAAAAAAAAAAAAATGTTGTCAGAAAGATCCAAAGATAATCTGGTTTAATTTTCGTGAAAATTGAAGCAACGGTCTAGGAGGAAAATGGCGGAAAAAAGTTTCTAATGGGAAATGACGTCATGTCAATCATCTTGAGCCGAGGAAAAAATTATTTTGTTTTTATCCCTTATCGGTTCTAAAGTAATTAGCATAACCATGAGTTAGGGCTGCACGATTTGGGCCAAAATGATAATCACGATTATTTTGATCAATATTGAGATCACAATTAATTATCACGATTGTTTGTTGATTTTAACCAAAACTAATTTTATTGTCACATAGGCTAATTGCTGCTTTCACATCCATATTGTGCTACATTCTTGCTAATGTACTACTATGTGCATTAAAATAAAACAGGTGCTCTCATTCACCAAAATTCAGTGCATCTCTTTAAAGAATAAATAAATAATAAAGAAAACAATAAATAAAATGTAGCAAAACTTCAAGAGGGCACTATTTTACATTGTGTAAATATATTTTAGGAAGCAAAATATAAACTTGCATTGTACCTGCATAATGGATGTGAATAAAACGTGCAAAATACAATCAATAAAAAACAAATATTCCATAACAGAATGTAACCAAATGAGAACATGTCAAGGCAGAACTATGCACTATGGAAGTTCGATTAATGGATGAAATTCAGAGTCATTGTTATTTGACACTTAAGAAATGTAAAATGTGTCAGTGATTAGTTGTGAAAGCTTACTGCATACATTTAATCTATTTAATCCTCCATATGAAAGTTTATGTGGTCGAATTATTTCTATTTATTAAACAATAGTTCAAAACAAGATGTTATGTACCAATTTACTAATGCAATTTACTAATGCTCACACTTGGTCTCTCATGCGCGCTGTCACTCAGTCTCAGACACAACCGGTATCTCTCGCGTGCTGTCGCTCCGTTCGCTCGCACGTAGACACACTCAAGGTGTTTCTCAATGTCAAGGAAGGATCCTCGGAAGTAGGGCTGGGCGATATGGCCAAAAAATCATATCTCGATATTTTTTGGTCAAATGGCGATATACGATATATATCTCGGTACTTTCTACGTTTTCTATTTAGATAAAGAAAATCTTTATATTTAAAAAAAAAATAAAATAAATAAATAAATAAATAAATAAATATATATATATATATATATATATATATATACATATATATATATATATACATATACATATATATATTCACATTCGGCCCAATGATATCCTACAAACAATGTTGATATTGAAGGATATGGAAACAAATATAATATAGGCTATGCAATATATTATGTGCAAAAAGCTTTTGTTTTTATATTGACTAAAAGCTAAACTAAAAATGAAAATAAAAACAAACAAAAGCACAAACTAATTATATTAGCCTGCATTTGATTACCCCATTATAATCACTTTCACTTTCATTAAAAATATATACTTGTAGGTTTAAAATTCCACATATGGCACATTTATTTTCTCCAACAACAAATATTTTAGCAATATGTTTATTTTAGTCAGAATTATTGCGTACTACGTAGTACTATTCACGCGCATGCGCGCGCCGGCGCTCGTTCAAGGAAGCATGAATTTTAGCGGAGATTCACTTGCAGAAGCTCGTCCTCTTCTGACATGGACATATATGTTGTGAAATGGACATATTTGCTTTACTTTCTAACATTTACAGATGGAGAATATACCTGTGAAATGTAAGTTGAGCACTGAGGAAAGCACCACATCTCAAACGCATTAAACAGCGCAAGTATATCTGTCAGTCAGCAGCAACAGTGTCTGTCAGAGCATTTGACAGGGCGGCAAGCTGCCTTAAACTTGTTAACTATATCAAAGTGATTTTGACGCAATTAATATAAGCTTGTGTCATGTTTAGGACAAATTGTACTACGTAGCCTAGCTACTTTCACTGCAGCAGCTCACACTGCAACCTCCGCTATTTTTCAGATGTGCTCATATCAAACTACTGTATCGATATAAACGGTATTGCCTTATTCCATATCGTTTCAAAAAATATAACGATACATCGTACATACTCGATATATCGCCCAGCCCTACTCGGAAGCCGTAATTTCGAGGATGCTATCCTTCGCACACTTTTGAGCGCGCTTGGACACTCGTCGCGCTTGGAGCCTGTAGCTCGCGTGCAGACACACTCGGTCTCTCTTGCTTGTGGAGGCACGTGATCAGACAGTGGTTTACGGAGCACTAGATTGGCTTTGCAAAAAAAAAACAAAAAACAAAAAAAAAACTTTGATATACGGAATCTGTGAATCTGCATTCTGTGAATGGAATGACGCATTTTAAATATCGCTCGATCACGCGAATTTGATCGTGGGAAGCCAAAATCGTAATCGTGATCAAAATTCGATTAATCGTGCAGCCCTACCATGAGTGCAACTTTGGATTTAGAGACTATGAATGTGCCAAATTTCATAACTTCCCTGCAAGTGGTTCTATGGGCTGGCAATGTGGTCAATAAATAAAATGCAGATAGGTGAATAAAGCTCATTCTGATTCTTAAGCTCAGTTATTTTATCAGTGTTCAAGTGAATAAGCAATGGGCATTTGCTTGCTTTGGCTATCTCACCTATGTGCATGTGCTGAATATGGTTACACTTGGCTCTACTGGAATTATGCCAGTTTGAAATGGCACAGCTTACATAAAACCTTTCCATTTTATTTCTAATTTAAAATACTCCTGCACCTAAGTTGTCTTTTGAGCTGTCATTTCTGACACGCATGTGTTCAGAGGTAAAATAACAAGATTAGGCCTACTGAAGGTATTGTTAATTGTTTTTCCAAGTGTTTTATTTTAATCTGCAATTTAAAATGCCTTTAAATACAAATGTAACGATGTTCAAGGCTTAGAGAAGAATGGGGAACTGGTGAACGGTAAATAGAAGTCTTAAAATAAATAAAACAAAAGTAAACGGCAGGTGCTTCACAGCCGACTGATGCCCATACGTAGACAAAATGCAACATAAATGTCCCAGGCCTGGTCTTCTCGTCTTTCACTGTCGTCACTCCACCTTTTATCCTTCAGAGCTCCTGCGACTTCAGAGTGGTCTAGCGCACAGTGACGTTCATTAACATTTGTGCCACCGGCCTCATTCTGTTTCCACGGCTCGCGGCCTGCTCTTCACTGTAACATTAAAGGTGCCCTATAATGTGAAATTGAATTTATTTTGGCATAGTTAAATAACAAAGAGTTCAGTACATGGACCTGACATACAGTGAGTCTCAAACATCGTTTTCTCCTTCTTACTTAAACCTCGTTTTTGAAAAACACCCAAAAACAGGTGAATCTCCACATAATACCGACTCTGACGTTAAAGTCGGGATCATTAATATGTTTGACCCATAATATTTGCATATGCCAGCCCATGTTCAGTGACAGACGAGACGGAGCTGCGCAGCCGAAGCATGGCCGTTGAGTGTTTGGATGTACACATGAACACAAAAGTATTTTTAGTTCCTTCATCCGAGCCTCTGAAGGATCAATGGGTTAATTTTATTTTCTCTGGATATTTCCAAACATTTCACCGATGACTGTTTCCTCAACTTACCAAGAGCTGGCCTCGGACCGAGCTGATGTGTTATTGTTGTTCAAGTTCAGACAGGTAAAGTTAACGTTAATCTTTCACTCAAAATCGTTCAATACTGTTTATGCATCAGTAAGTCAAGCCAGGGACTTCACATCGTTTCTTTTAGTAGGATGAAAAAATAATAATAATTGTGAATAAATTGTATACAGAAAGCGATCAATATCTTTCCACACAGCGCGAGTTTATCTGGACACTTGCCAAACTCGTTATGAATTCAATGACGCAAGTTACACTGCACAACGAAGCTCTTGCTGTATTTACATGATCGTGTCTGCATTAGTGAAAGCAGAGAAGGCAGAAATTGCGTTGCAATGATAAGATCTTCATCCTCGCGATCGACAGGCTGTCTGTCCTCTTCTTGCTCAATACTCAACACAGCAACATTTTATGTGATGGGAATAGATCTAAATACTTCAAAAACATCTCACGATTCGTTAATCTCGATAGCTGCAATAGAAAAAAAACTATAATAGCTGGAGTAAAATTATTCGAAACAGTTTCACATGTAATACTTAGGCTACGTCCACATTAATCCGGATACATTTGAAAACGGGGTTTTCGTTTAAAAACGCTCTCCGTCCACACTAGCGTCTTCAGGTGTTTTCCGACGTTTCAGTGTGGATGAGAAACTTCTAAATTCACTTTACTGCGCATGCGTGAAACTTCACAAAAGCTCACTGAGATGATACAGATGGGAAACTAAATAATAATGTCGTCGCACAATAACAGGATAATTTTATTTAGCAAAATATCTCACCATCACGGATGCGTCCAGGTCGCATTCAGTCACCATATGTTTGGTCTAAAACGCAACTGCTCTCCTGTTTTGCCGCAGGACAGCAAATGTGAGTAGACTACGTTATCTGTCATCTTTGCAGTACTGTGCTATGAAGAATAGCACATATTAAGTAACATAGAAAGTAACATATTTTAGAAATAGTGTAAAAATGAACACATAACAGGCACAATACTGATAAACATGAATATCTATTGGTACTACATGGATCACATGACTAAACTTACGTCATCGTTTTGAAATACCTCCGGTTTCACTGTCCACACTACAACGCGAAAACGGCGTTTTCAAATTTATCCACTTTGGAGAGCGTTTTCCAAACGATACGTTTTTGTTGACTTAAAACGGCGTCTCAGTGTGGACGGAAGGCCAAAACGGAGAGAAAAATATACGTTTTTAAACGAAAACGTATTAGTGTGGACATGGCCTTAGCTATTTTATATGCAAGCATGTCAGCCAATCACAGCAGAGGCCGGTTACACACAGCAGACACGCCCCTTCAAACAGAGTGTTCAGATCAGAGGCTAAAATCAGGCTAGGGAAAATGCCTTTTATTTCTAAATTATGACTATTTTTGATCTAAAAAACATACTAATAGGGCTGCAACAACTAATCGATAAAATCGATTATAATCGATTATGAAAATCGTTGTCAACGAATGTCATTATCGATTAGTTGGTCTGATTACGTCACCGGGATTGTTTACATGCTACATGCGCTTCTTACATGCGCTTCTTACATACGCTTCATTAGGCACACACGCAGTCTCTCTCCCTCGCCGGTCTGTGCGCAACACGGACGGTTTGGAGCACATTATCTTCTGTCTCGCATGCGCACTCTTGATTCCGTGAGTTTGAACTAATTTGCGGGCATCAGGAAACCGCTATCAATATGCAGCATACACGAAAATCATTCACCTTTCGGCAAATTCGCCGTTTTGAAACCAAAATAGGTGACCTGCGTTAATCGTGTATACTTTATGAAGCCATACTGTAGTATAATGTGAGAAAGAAATGTATATTTAAGTAATTAAATTCAAGTTAACGTAAGCTTTTCCCTCCACTGCGGCTGTCAGTCATTCTCTATTCGGTGTTCAAACAGCGCGTCGCGTTACAACAGTTAACATGATGAAACTCTTTCCAAGATGATTCAATGTTATTATTATAATTGATCCGTAGATAAAGGTCTATGGTTTCGTAATATAATGACTATCTTGCTAGACTTTTATTGCTGTAACTTAATCACTTTCTACTGAGTGTCTGTTAGATCACAACACTAGAGTAGAGTCGGCGCAGTATAATTGTTCTTCACGTGCACAGTAGCCTAACTGAAATTTAAAACTGTTAAAAGAAAAGGCTTAATAAACTATTGCAAAGATACTGTATAATACACAGTCAATATTGCTTCCTCACTAAACAGCTGTGCATCTGATTTTTACGATGTTTTTCATGAATGTACAACAACAATACAAAGAGATAGTTTTACCAGAGATAGTGCTACACTTATTGTCTCTTATTTTTTCCCCACTAAGGAATGTTTTTTACTAAATGTTCAGATTTTATAAAATTATTGTGCACTTGTGATTTTTCTATCTAGGCTAAGTTTTTCTGAGTTATCCACTAATCTAGTTTACAATAGCATTTTTGTCATAGGTTATGGTCATATATTTTTTTTTATTTGTTGTTTTTCTATATAATGAAGTTGTCTGTATTAAGAAGATTGTTTAACACACAAAAGAGTGTGGTTTTTAGGGTTTTATTTAGTTATAATAAACAAAAAAATGAAATAAATTTTTTATCCGATTAATCGATTAATCGAAAAATAATCGTCCGATTAATCGATTATCAAAATAATCGTTAGTTGCAGCCCTACATACTAACATTACAAGGGCAACCCAGGAAACATTATAAAATAATAATAAAAAAAATAAAAAATTTAGGGCACCTTTAAAACAACAGTCATTTGAACAGTAAAATCTTGTGTATTTCTTTCCTGTGTAATCGACTATTGTTTTCAGTGTCAAACTCAGTTTTCAGTTACTAGTAGCAGCTGTTCCATTTAGTTAACTTATCCTCCCTACTAAACATGTATATCATATCGCATATATTTTAAATATAATCATTATTTAAATATTGTTTACTGTTGACTCATCCCTTTTTTAAAGGTTTAAAGGAAGAAATGTGAGGGATATCATTTTTGTTGAACTGTACATTTTTTACACCGATTTTTTTTTTTTTTTTGGTTTGATGTTAACCATAGACAATGCTCCACCCCTCCCATATGGTATTTATTTATAGTGCAATTACTACATAGTTTTATATAATAAGTTTAATAATTAGGTAAATATATAAAAAGACCTTAAGATAAATACCTCTGGACTTACAAACTATAACTTAACACTCATTTGAAACTGACCTATGGCATGAAATTCATCTAAATTTAATTGACTTAATAGATGTGGCTATTGTGGTTTGTGGTCATAATGGCACCAGCTGGCTGTAGTAAATGTGGCATATTCAAATGACTGACAAAGTCCATTTATGTTTACTCACTTTAAATGCTTATTGCCTGTTTTGCACAATTTTCCTAAAGCCATTTTGGTTGTGGTGGCGCCGGGTCTTGGGCCCGTAATCGTTGCTTCCAGCTATATTTTTTTACTTCGATAAAGTACAGATGCTTGATAAACGTGCTTAAGTACAGTAATAGAGTATTTGATTTTGGGAAACTTTTACTTCTACTTCTCTAAATTTCGAAGTGTAATCATACTTTTTACTCCACTAACATTTCATAAAAAACGTGTTGTTGCTCGTTATTTTGAACTGAATATTTTGTTACCCTTTCTGAGAAGCAATAGCAGGGTCCGATTTGTGAACTAGCTGATTCTTTTCAGTTAACCTTTTAAATTGGTTTGCAAAGCACACTGAAAAATTCATCCGTGAATTTGACCTATCCAATTGCATCTGTTCTCATGTCAGCAACTCACTGATTCAAATGATCTGGTCAGAGTAAGTCTTCGGTAAACTATTCACTGAATTCAAAAGTCTGACTAAGAATGAGCCAAGAACAAGAGATCCTCGAAGTAAGTAATGCTGAATTTTTGTGAACTAGGCCTAAATCTGTTAAGGGTGAGCTTTTTATGCCCATTGTATGAAATGCTTGAATGTGGACAGTGGACATGTCTACAATGGACTATGTGCACGAGAAAAATGCTAACTTCCGCCTTGAGGGCGGATGTTGGGTACTTCGGTTCCGGTTGCCGTTGTTTACATCCTACATCAGTGGACCGGCTATCTAAAGATTAGCTATCTAAATATATTTGTCTAAAACTATGTTCGTTTGTTCATTGTCAAGTCAACCAACACAGTTTTCACTCATATTTGGGTGGAGCCAGGCGCTGCTGCTTTGTGAAAAGTAAACGATATTTCACATTTTGTCACCGCACCCAAGCAGTCGCTTCACAGAGTGGAGCGTTGCGTATCCATGACAACTAGAAGGAAGTTTTTAGGCTACTAATTATTTATTATATTATACCCTTTAACCAGGAAATGCCCCTGGGTTTGGAACCTATTTTGAAAGGGAGACCTGTTTAGAAATATGTGTGAACAGCCTAATATGTGTTAAACAGCCTAACTTGATAACGAACGAACCAACGTCGGATACCTTTACTCCCTGTATGACATGTATAGTGGTTGTCAACACTGATCTATATGACGATAGTGGTTGTCAACAACATAGCCTCTGAACATCATAAACAAAACAATGGCCAACACAAACTGTTCTGGAAAATGCACTTTCTAACGCATGATTTCGCATTTTATAATGTATAGAGAGAACAGTTACCAAATCGCATAGCTTGAGCACGTAGCATGGCAACATTAATGTCCGAGTGATTCCACGTGTACCGCGTATGTACACGCCGTCAAATGTCCGAGCGAAACAAAACAAAATGTAGATCTACATCTGGGGAGCGATATTTATTTTTTCCTAGGATGGTAAGAGTGACGGGTAGGTTGGGGTTGAGGTAGGTCATATGCTATATATATATATACACTGTGTATGTATATATATATATATATATATATATATATATATATATACAATAATAACGTTAAGTCAACGGTATTCATAAACACGCTAAAAAGAGATTATGCGTGTTGATAGCATGCCAAAAATACGTGATACGTGTCATACATACGCAATTTCATGAGATCAGTCTGAGCATGGATGTTGTTGTGACTTAACGTTCCCTTCAAAATGATGCAAATACTGAGAAATGTAATATTTAAACCCCTTCTCTCTTGCTCTGGGGAGCTGGAGGAAAATCATTAGCCAGTCGATGAACATAATCGACTGTAATATTCGGCAAATGTTCAAGACATCTGGAGAAACATACATCCTCTACGTCGTCCATCAGGCTACCGGAAACTAGACACCCCATATCGGTTTCGCAGCCGGAACTAGCATATGCTAACGTGCACATAGTCCATTGTGTTTTACTGTTTGAAGTTGGTAGGTTTTAGGCAAAAACTAAACATAACTTTAAAGTAATGCAAATTAATTTTTAAATTAATAATTCTGTTAATCTAGTATGTTTGCGTAGTGTTCCTTATAAAATGTTAACACATTTTGCCCTAAGTGACATCTGTTTTTATAATGTTTCAGTGGCGGCTGGTGAAAAATATCTTAGGTGGGGCTGTGTCAAATTTGGCATTTTCAATAGTCTGGTAACCATGTAACTCGGGTCTTTTAGGATTGTGGCATGCTCTTCCTCAAGACATCTGTCAAGCATCCACCCTTCTCTCCATCAAAAACCTCTTAAAAACACTTAAAAAAATCTGAATATTACTCTTTAGCTCACAATCTTTAAAGGTTCCATGACATGCTTATTTTTGTACGCTTTGATGTAGGCCTCTGCCTTGTTATGGATATTGTAAGAGATTAATGTAAGTAACCTCTGAATATTACTTTCTGTCATCTTTGATGTTGAGGTTTATTTATTTTTTTTATTTCTTAACCTATATTGTAAAGCCACCTGGGGTGTTGAAAAGGCTATATAATTAACAATTCTTATTATAATTCATTTTATTAACCACCCAAATACAATTTAAGGATACCAGTGCTCTGTGAAAAAGTAATTATTTAATGCCAATATTAAAAGGTTGAGGCATTCTTGCACAAAAACAAACGCACTGGATAAACTTTTCATTTTGAAATTGAACTCAAACAATATACTTAGTGATTGCTTAATTAGCTGATTAAATACAAAAAAAAGTATTACTCACAACAATTTTGAGTGATTTTTCAAGGAAATATTCCACATGTACAGTAAACGAGAGTTGTCCTGACTTTAGTAGTGGTACGCAATCTGCGCATGGGCGTGGTCACGGCTGCGCGCTTGTTTGGGGCGCTACAAGAATCGCCCATAGCTGACTAGATTTGAGCTCGCTGATTGGCTACAGTTTATGTCAATCATTTATATCTTAAATCAGCGATTGGCTAAGCTGCTCCAGAGACCCGCCTTCCTGGAGCTGATCACGTGCTCTCTATGCGTGCACTTCAGGAAGGGGAAGTGTATAAAAACCAGACATTTTGAATTTCTATTTTATTTTTCACATATACTGGGTGCATTTAACATCTCAAACACACTAATATTGACAATTTGTATACATGATTTATGTATTTACTTATTTATTGCATTTGGCTCATAAACTGTGGTCTGGCTCATCGAGAGAGGGCGGCGCCCTAGCGCCCTCTATTGGCCAGCCGCCCCTGTATTGTTTGTTTATATTTGTTAAAAAAAAACATTTTGTTTTTCCTCAATTCTGCTGAATATATATGGTATATTTTGTTGTTTTCTCATTTGTACACTGGAATAAATCTGTAATTATCAGTAGTAATTAGGGCTGCACGATGTATCATTTTAGCATCGATATCGCGATGTGCACATCCACGATAGTCACATCGCTATTCGCAAGGATGTGCAATGTCAATTAATGATTCGTGATCAGTAGGCTACGTGCCAGCAGTAACGCTTGTGATTCGCGGATTAATTGCAAAGTTTAACCATCATAGTGTGAGTTTAGGGATCGACCGATATGGATTTTTTAGTGCCGATACCGATACCGATTTTTTTCCCATCAGCCTTAGCCGATGACCGATACGGGCTGCCGATTTTCTTGAGCCGATATTTGGAGCCGATACATTTTGCTCCCTCAATTTACATCTTAAAAATAACATGATGTTAACAAATGTTACAGGTCTCAATTTAATAAAAGTAACATTTAACTAACTTCAAAAATTAATATTTAACAAATAGTAAAAACATGTGAGGTAGAACAAGAACAAGTAGATAAACAATTTAAAAAATATTAAAAACATGAAGTAGAACAAAAAAGGTTCAGTGCTGAAAATGAATATTTAAGCATAAATTAAATAATTACACTATTGCACAGAGTAGCAACCAGCATAATAAAGTGCACAGTGCACACTGTACTTCATTTTAAAAGAAACGAACTATGTACTGCATGGTTTCAATTTACCTACATAAAATAAAATGAGCATGTCTAGTCTCTAATATTACTGCGATTGCGAGGGAGACAAACTCCACACGCCCCAAACCTCAGCCAGGTGAGCGCTAAATATATCTCCCACAAAAAGCACAGAATAACGTTGGCATTCATTAATCCTATGACCACAGTTCGTTACCGTATGCATACTAGGGCTGTCAAAATTGCTCAAATGGCGTTTGCATATTCCCTCTAAAAAACATATTCGAACATCCCGTTGCGCGTTTTGTTGTTGACGCGCATTACATCAATAACAGGACACATTAATAAAAAGAGACATAACTACTAGTATTAGATGGTTTATTTGAGTTTAAACATATTTGACAACGTATTAAAAAGCAAGTAAATCAAATAATGGCCAAGACCGCAGAGCTCACTCTGTCTCGCCCTGGACTCGCTCAGGCTCTCTCTCTCTCTCTCGCCCTCACGGTCTCTGCGCGTCGGTTAAATGAACAACAAACAAATGTTGAGTGCTAAACAAGAGTTTTGTGCAAGCAATTTAAGGTTGCGAGTCGCGACTCTTGTCCCAAATATAGCAGGCTTCAGTTCATTCAGTGATTGAAGTTTCACAGTATAGAACCGACAGTGAGCGCTCCGAGCGAGCTGTGCAGCTGTGGTAACGTTATTAGTCTGCAACCGCGGGCGTGTTTTTCCACATTCAAATATTAATTTTCACCTTCAAAATTAATAGATATTCGAATGTAGAATATTCATAGACAGTCCTAATGCATACTGAACGGATAACCTACACCTTAACTATTTGCAGCTTCTTAATACAATGGCAAGGTTTTAGACGAGGCATTCGCGTTTTCCATTTGGACCCACAAACTTGCTTAGTTGCAAGCACATAACAGTTATAGGGCGACGTGTTTCCATTTTCAAAGTGTTTGACAATATTTCAGGAGTCAAACATTTAAAAGATCCTTTGAAAGTTTAAGTACCATTCTTGTGAAGAGCAGGTTGCACTCTGCTTTTGGAGGAGGGCGGGGCACGTGAACTGCAGCATCTCCAGCAGCACGGAGCTGCCCGTGGCCGCCTGTCTATAAATAACGGCGGGGGAAAAAAAACTATCGGCGAACGCGCAGCGGTGTATCGGCCGATTCCGATACACGTAAAAACCTCAAAAATCGGCCCGATATATCGGCCGGCCGATATATCGGTCGATCACTATGTGAGTTTATCAATTTTCAAGTCCTGTCAGTTTAAACATCAAGCGCTGTTTTCTGTCAGCCTTACTAAAGCGCATTTTTGTCCCACCAAAGCTTGACCGGTGAATGATGATGATGAGTGACTTCTGTGCTCGTTTAACTGAGAGAGTGAATCCCTGGTCGCGCGTGCACTCTCACCGTCTTCAAACTGTCTTGCTCTCTCCCTCCCTCGCACTTATTAATGAATTGAGATGACTGAATATCTTTGAGAATACATGATGACGGTAAAAGGTCGGAAAACTACCACTGGTTGTGAATTGTGCTAAAATAACGTTGCCTTATCTTCTCTGAAAAGCGTTCCACACATTCAGATGACAAACCACACTTTCAATAAAAAAAAAAAAAAAATCTATCCAGTGATGAAATATTTTCTGTGTTGACACAAATCTTGTGCGATGTCCTGCCTGGATAATCACACAACGTGTGCCGTGGTCTGTTAATGACACGTCCGATTCACAAACTAATGACTCATTTGAACCGATTCACTTTTGAATGGTTAAAACAACTGATCTATCCAACACTGAACTCAAGAGACATCAATCGGAAACACTTTACAATAAGGTTCCATTTATTAAAGTCTAGTTAACTACAATAGTAAAAACTACATTAGTAATACTAGTTTTTATGCATTTTTACTCCATGACAAAACCACCCCAGTCATTCTAGAATGATTCATTCTTTCCAAATAGAGCTATTCAAGTCATCTGGAGAAATTGTTTTTATATTGCAATATATATCGTGGAAAAATAAAATAGCGCAATGCCTTTTTTTACCAATATCATGCAGCCTTAGTAGTAATAGTTATCAGTGTATGACAAGTTTTGGTAATAAAATAAAATATCTTGCAGATCAGACCTGCATAATCTTCCTTGTTCACTAGTGCTGGCTACTTGACAAATCATAATTAAGGTTGTTTATCGGTTGGGCTTTATTCGATACCAATTCCTACTTGGTATTTTTTTAACTGTTCCGGTGCTTAAATGGTTCTTGAAACGGTACTTAAACAAAACCGCACACACTTTGTACAAAAATAATACCCTTTTATTTACAGGGCCAAACTGGACACAATATTAGTTTAAATCTTTTAACAATATAAATACAAGTAGCAAAAATTTGCATTTACATAATCAAATCAAATAAAACAATATTGTATCAAACAATTTAATAATGCTGGAGATTAATCGAGATTACTACCAGGGTAATCTAATATCGACATGGCTACAGGTTCCCATGTTTTGTCTCCTTGAACCAGTCAAGTTAGTCATGTCTTGATGCCCAAATCCAATTTTCTTACTATATCCGATTTTTTTTGACACCCTGCTTGCATCATCTTTTGAAAGTGACCCGTATCCGATTTTTGCATTTATACTATACACTGCTGAAACTACCAAATGTAGACGTTCTGACCCGGAAAGGGGAGTAAGCGGAAAAAACGCGCATGTTGTGCTGCGAGTCTATGGTCAATCAACAGAACTTTTATCCCCTCCTCTTTCATTGAAGTCGCGGGTGTGGAAGTTTTTGGGATTTCCAGTGAGTAATGTTGACAATGTTCGTGCTTCAAAAAAGACACAGTTTGCAGACATCCCAAGTCTCGCGGAAGTTCCAGGAGTCTCCCACATATTGATAGCGGCTCCCTAATGCACGTGAATTAGTTAATCTCCCGGAATCTAGAGTGAGCGTGCATGCAAGACAGAAGAAACTGTGTTCCAAACTGTGTTGCGCACACAGCAGAGAGTGAGAGACCTTGCGTGTGTGCCTCATGAAGCACATGTAAGACAGAGACCATCGTGATTGGCATAGGGATGTCCCGATACCACTTTTTCACTTCCGATACCGATGCTGAAGCTTTGGCTTTTGCCAATACTGATATTAATCTGATATTTTTATTATTAATCTGATATTTTTATTTTATTTTTAAACTAATAAAAAATATAGCAATTTTCTCAATTAGCCCCTTAAAATATACCTCCAGTATATAGTCCACAGCAACAGTTAATTATGAAAGATTGCCACCCTTTATTCAAACACTACTATATATATATATATATATATATATATATATATATAAAGAAAATACAGGTACTTCAGTACTTAAAGCTAGCTAGCTACCAACTAGGGGTGCAACGGTACAGATAACCCACGGTACGGTCCGTACCTCGGTTTTTGGGCCACGGTCTCGGTTCGGTTTCGGTACATGTTTTGTACAGAAAGAGACTGCTATTTCATCCCAAAAATATGTTTTATTTTTCTTATGAGCATAAACAGAATGTCACAGTAGGAAGAACATCAATGTATGAAATAAATTAACACTCTAGTCTGTACTGAACAACACTAAGTAATACAACCTCTTCAACTACCACTTATGAAATACAAAATCTAAACAAACACACTTTAGACTATTCAAATGGATCCCAATTCCAAACCTTGATAACTGGTATATGAAGTGATCAATGTGAAAGAAAAAGTGCACTTTTACCTTTAAAAAACTGCAGTCAAACGTTTGACTGGGTTTGCGTTATGCATCCACTAGATGTGCTGGGAATGTAGCGAGTGCGCGGAGCCGGAGGTGAGGCGTTTATTTAGTAAGCGTGAGCGCGCTGGGGCGGGCACAACTCACATTCGCAGCCATTCGCTTGCATTAACTCATATGAGTATTCAATGTGCGGCGGCTCTCTGACCGCAACGGCTGGCTGTTTTGAATGAGACGACCCGGTACTGTGAACGGGGAGTGTTTTATGAACAGCTGTGACGCGCGAGCAGCGCCGGGGACAGTGTGTCGCTCGTGTGTCTGTTAAGAGTGAGCGCTCGTGAGCGGGAGACACACACAGTTGAACTGGCCGTGTGACAAAGTGGGCATAAGCTGGACACGAGCGCAAGTTCGCGGGGCGAATTTAATAACGCGGAGCGTTGTTAACTAATTGATCCATAGCCTATAAGGCGCTCCGGATTATAAGGCACACTGTCATTTTTTGTGAAGATTAAAGGCCTTTAAGTGCGCCTTATAGTGCGGAAAATACGGGAAAAGGATCAGCAAGAACTCTATGGCAAAACCGAAGTCCCGCGGGACACGAGGGTAGATTGTCCCGTGCAGGGCTGACCGAACGGTCCGGGATTTTACCGTGTACCGTTGCATCCCTACTACCAACAGGTTTAAAGTTAAAACAATTTAAACAGCAGTATTCCACATTATAAATACCAGTACAGTTTTTTTTAAAGCAAGAAGAATTTCTATAACTGTGTGTTAAACTGATTATCATTCTTGTGTGTGTTAAACACAATCTACTTAATACAGACAGCTTCATTATGAAGATAAACAACAAATCCCCAAAATATATTATCATAATCTATGACAAAAATGCTATTATAAACTAGATTAGTGAATAATACATATTGGTCTTTGTATTGTTGTAAAATACATTCATGAAAAACAATATAACAAAAATGAAAAAGATAATTATTTTAGATAGACCATTTTGCAAGATGTAAACAACACTGGTTCAGAAACACTTCCTGTTTCAGTTTTAATTGTTTTCTTTATTTCACACGTAAAGAAAACATCTTAAAGATGTTTGTTTAACTTTTTGATTCAGTTTTATATGTTCTGTTGGTTGTATTTTGTCCCAGCTTTTATGTAGTGTTAAACTGAAACAGGAAGTGCTTTTGGACTAGTGTTGTTTACATCTTGCAAAATGGTCTATAGCCAAGGCTACTAAAAAATTGAGACATGTTTTAAGTGTATAGCACAGCTATTTAATGAGGCAGCAACATTAATAATTATTAATGTTAATAAGCTTTAATGACGTCACTGCATTATGATATGAATGACTCCAACACAGTGCGGCACAAAGCGCCTAATGCGCATTCCGAGCGCAGAATGATGCGCTTGAAACCACGTGGAGTTACAGCACGCAGCTGAGTATGCACCCTATGGTATGCTATGCATGCTCTGAAAAGTTCGAGTCCGCTTTGAAAAGTTCTAAGCACAAAGGAAATACATATTGATGGACAGTGTATTAAACAGTATCTATCTATGCAATAGTTTATTGAGCCTTTTCTTTTAACAGTTTTCAATTTCAGCCACCGCACTAGACATTATTATTAGCCTATTTATGGACGTGCGTGTTATCCAAGCATTAATGGCAGGGAAAGAGACAGAGTTCTCCCTCATTTCTGCTCCGAGGTCTTGATTGTGGCACTTCTTTGATGTTTTGTCTAGTAGGCTATTCCTTGTATCTTTTATAAATTTGAAAAAAGAACTCTGCCTCGTATTATATCCAAACGGTCTACTTTTGTGTTCATTCGTTCCCCCTTATTTAATCCGTTGGCCTAATTGCAAAATGAAAAATGAACGGTTGTTGTATTTTGTAAAACGCAAAGTTGAACACCAAAATGTTCATTTGAACTGTAGGCCTATGCCAAATGCTGCGCAAAAATATATAGGCTATATATAGGCTACATAACATTTACATTGAACATTTTACATTTATATATAGGCTACATAACATTAACATTTAACATCCCTTTAAACATTTAAAATATTTGACAAATTAGTATGAAAAAATATATATTTTACTGGTTTTCTGAGCCCCAATTAGAACCTGGAAATGATATTTTCCCCGCAGTGCTGAATGAGAAGAGCCGTAACCACAGCCTACAGAAAGGGGATTATAAGTGATTTATAGGCTATAATAAATGTGCCTGATAATAAAACAATATAAAATAACGAGGCATTAATTGTTTATTAATAAACTATTGTTTTCTAAATCATTTTCAGCTAAAAACATATCTCCATCTCCGGATGCACATTTAGAGAGAAATTAATTAGCTACATAATTACATAGTCAGAAGATATTGACTTTCGATTCAAATTTGTTAGTTTTAAATTGGACATTTAAAGATTTAATCTACAAAGGATATAACCCCTGTAGACTAAAGCTTTAAATGTCCAATTTAAAACAAACAAATTCGAATGCGGTGGCTGTTTCAGTTCTCGCGCTTCAGTTCACGGAGATCATGAAGCGCGCCTGATTGTTAAAGCACAACGTTTTTTTGTTATTGTGAGTTTACGCAAATAAATGTATTTGCGAATAATGTATTATTATTTTCTGTATGACCAGAAATGAAAGAGTATTTTAAGTTGTTTCCACTGAAAGAACTGCAGTGAAACACACACTGGATATGCGTCAAAAATATTGTTTTTATTTGTGCTTTGTTCCTTTTTTGGATAAAGGCGTCTTCTACATATGCAGACTAATAAAATGTTACAATAATGATAATAATAATTATTATTATTATTATGATTTGAGGACTTGATTTGATTTGAGTTTTTGCGAAATGGATGCGTTTCCAATGTGCTTATTTTTAATTGGCAATTTCAGTTTGAAGGGTGATGGAAATGCGGCTTTAACTGCTCCGTACTTGCTGCGTTTTATTTCTATAATTAATTTCGTTTCAAATGGGGTCCAACCAGTTATTAAAGGTGTTAAAAATGAACTCGTGGTTTGACTTATCGAGACTATTTCCTAAGATGGCTCCTGTCTGTATACCCGAAGTGAACTGTCTTCATAAAGTATCTTCTTATTAAACGGTCTGTACACTTATAAAGTTCTCAATGCTTCGTTTTGCATGTATGTAGCCTCATTATGTTACTGTGTTAGTGTGGGGCTATTTTGAGACTTGTTAGTGGTATAAACTAGCGATTTCTTTTTACTTAGTCAATGCCCCCATTACTAGCATTATACGCTAAACAGTTTTTAGAGATAAAACTCTTTACATTCGATTATCATGAAAACAAATCTCAGAGAACGGTCGACTAGGTACCGATGTTTTATTAGACCAAAGGTTTATTGTTCGCCGGAGTTCTCCTTTAACAATAACATAATAGTATACGCACAATATTGGATTTGGATCGGCCTCGTCTGATCGATACCCGATTCCGCAAAAATGGCAGGATCGGAGCCGATACCGATCCCGAGTATCGGATCGGGACATCCCTAGATTGGCAGATTGATCAAAATCGAGAATCGTACCGTGACCTTTTAGAATTGAAAATGTAATCAAATCAAGGATTTGGAGAATTGTGACACCCCTAGAACAGACTGTGCTTCAAACCGTAGTGCTCGCATGGCGGGGAGGGAGAGAGCCAGAGACTTTGTGTGTGCGCGCCTCATGACACAGAGACTCATGCACCGAAAATTTTCGTTCTTATTCGGTCTGGTTCCTACCGTTTACGTCAGAACCGTTTCCCCATTGGCACCGGCAGGGTCCGAAATTAACACCCGCCAAGCGCCAAATGTGGGTATATTTTACGTTTGGCGAGTAAATCGTAAAAGGCTATCCGCCCCACTGGCGGGTGGATGTTCATACCAACATTGTAATGTAATAAAGTGTTTAGTACAATTGCATTTTGTAATGTTATAAAATATCTGGCATGATGATGGATATGGACATGACGGAGTTGATGTGTTTGCGGGATCGGAATTGAAAGTAACAGGGTGCAACTAAAGAGCGAGCAGAGAGAGCCCCTGTAGCGCGCGCTCACTCTTTCTCTTCAGAGGCAGGCGAAAGTATAAACAAGACTTCACCGTCTCCTAATCGCTGTCTTGCTCTCTCTCCCTGGCACATATTAATCAAAATAAATCGGCACGATGGTAAAAGGTCGGACCAATGTGTATATGTGTGTTGCCTTAACTTTTGGCTTGCTTATAGTTGGGGACATTTATTATTCAACAATATTATTGATTTATTTTCATGTTATCACTGTGAAGCTGCTTTGATACAGTCTGTATTGTAAAAAGCGCTATTTAAATAAAGGTGACTTGACTTGAATAAAAGTAAGAATGGAAAATAATAGGCCAGGAATAAAATGACAAAAATGTTTAAAATATAGCCTATAAATTAATGTATATGTGACACAAAAAGGCTGTTTATTATTTTGCCTGGTAAAAATATACTTGGCTGGTGGATTTTTTTCATCTACCAGTCCCCGTGGCAGGTGAGCCAAAAAGTTAATTTCGGACCCTGGAAATAAAAAAAAAAAGCTAGTTTCGGTACCCAACAATAATTCATAATGTCAGACTGAGCTGTAACCTATTAAGATCCATCTGTGTGTCTGGTACATTTATTTATTCCCCTCCCTTCCATCACTCCACATATTTTGAGCAGTAAGAATCATCAATCAGTACTTTTTATTTTTAATACTTAAGTATAGAGATCCACTGATTTCAGTATCGTGCCCGAAACTGCACTCATACACATTGAAATGCTCGTATACCAGGGGTGTCCAAACTTGGTTCTGGAAGGCCTCTGTCCTGAAGAGTTAAGCTCCGACTTGCCTCAACACACTTGCCTGGAAATTTCTAGTATGCCTAATAAGACCTTGATTAGCTGCTTCAGGTGTGTTTAATTGGGGTTGGAGCTAAACTCTCCAGGACAGTGGCCCACCAGGAGCAGGATTGAACAGCCCTGTCCTATACCAACAACCGATACCACGCAGTGTGTACAGTGCTTGTGACAAAGAAAAACCTACACCAGAGCAAACAGAACAGAATGGATATATCAGAGAAGGATGTCTTTGCAGTAAATATATAAATATAAGTTCTCCCCCTCTACACTAAAATCATAAAATATAAAATAATAAGAGCTGTTTTGGAGACCCCTACCCTCTCCTCTCCCCCTCTACACTATCCACAGCTTTAAAGCCCTTTCACACCGGACGCGTAACGGAAAAGCGAAACGAAAAAGCGAATAGTTCGCGTGAGAATAGTTTGCGTCAAAACCATTCACATCAGCCGCGACGCGAATTTGCGACGTTCAGAGCTTCAACATTCCAAAACATTCGTGCCGAGGGTGAACACCTGGCTATTGCTCTGTTGCAGGAAAGCAGACCTGATTTTAAGGGACACTATAGGGAGAAAACGTAGGCTACTATATACTTATTATTATAGCCTACTAGGTGAATATATGTTTTTTTTTTTTGCAGTGATGTTAACATGATGCTTTACATTGTTATAGGCTTTATAAAAAAAATAAGCACATACGTTCATTAAAAAAGATTAAAGATGAATGCGTTCTTACCGGATTCGGTCAGTGCATCTTGAATTTATATTGTTTGTCTGATCTGGCAGCTTCGATAGGGCCTTCTCATTAAGTATGGACATACGTCAGTAACTACTGGCAGGTCTAGCTCACTTTCACCAGTTCACTTTTTAAAAGAGGTCTATCTATCTATCTATCTATCTATCTATCTATCTATCTATCTATCTATCTATCTATCCATCTATCCATCTATCCGTCTATCCGTCTATCCGTCTATCCGTCTATCCGTCTATCCGTCTATCCGTCTATCCATCTATCCATAAATTACAGGAACGTCTGTCTGTGTGTGTGTCTGTTAATTGCATATCATTAGTCCGATGGATCTCAAACTTGACAAGTGTCTTGCTACGGGCACGAGTAAGTGCAGTGCCGAGTTTTATGTTGTTTGGATTAGAAATGCAAAAGATATCGCTAAATATATCGCTAAAAGAAGCACACATTGGCTTTTGCCGCTCTAGCCGCTGGCCACTCCCCCTCTCACACGGCACACTGAAGCCCCTTTTCCACCAAAGCATTTTGAGAGCCGGTTCGCAGCCGGTGCCTGCGCGCGAACCAGTTCTTTGTGTTTCGACAGCCAAAGCCAGGAGAACTGGTTCCAAAGCGGCACCAACTCTTTTACCACGTCATGCTTACGTCGGGGGCTGGGGCGGGTTTAGATGTGTTGTAAACATCTTTTCTGACCATAATAAAGGATCGCAAAGCCAGGAGAAACATTTGCAGAAACACGATGGAGTCTGCCTTTGTAATCGTTATGCTTGAAGTTAATGCAAGCGTTTCTATTTTTGTAATTTTTTTATTGAAGACATTATAAGCAAAGAAGAAAGTCACAATATACAAATAAATGGAAAGAATAAAGACACAAGACGGGTACATAACTTATCAGAAAAGATTACATACCAAACGAAAAGATTAAAAGACTTACATATTTCAATTGTTTTTAAAGCCTTCTTGGTACATGAGTTAGAGATAATCCCAAAGTATAATGTTGTACTTGCAAGCGTTTCTAGCTAAGACGTATGGCGACGTACACAGTGACGTAACAACGTCGTTCCCTGTACACTCCAGTCAGTGGAAAAACAAATAGGTTCTGAAGCGGTTCGCAAGTTGAACCAACTCCGAACCAACTTTGAACCAGCATCAGTTCTGAACCAGTTCTTTTTTTGGTGGAAAAGGGGTATGAGTGAGCACAGCGCAGGACCAGAGACAGGGATGAAGAAAGCAGATTTGCTCCCTGAATCGTCGCGCTTATTTATTTGAGCACTCAAACGCACCAAACCAACAATTGCTAAAAACACACGGGCATTATTTTGCACGGACATTTGCACTAGTCTGATTAATCTCAAATATAACCAGCTAGTTAAACACTGCAGTTTACAGACCATTCATTAATTTTGAGCTCAAATGCATTATTGACTCTGATTGTGTTGTTTGAGATGGTCAAAATCATTGGCATTAATAATGTAGCACTTTTATTTTTTCCTCATTTTTTTGTGGCTTCGAAAACGTGCAGTAATGACTAATCACTTTCTATCATGAAAAATAAAGTGATGTGCAGTGCCAATGTACATGCCATGTATAACATTATAATGAGAACAGGATTGTGATAGAATGTTGTAAATTCTGTGCTTTAGTTGCCAGAGTTTACCTTTCAAACCATAGACTAAAAAAACTAGCACACCCGAGTTCACATATGCATAATCATCCTTTTGTGCAGATGCTAGTGGTAATGTTATGTAGGAGTGTGCACGAATATATTTGATCTCCAATTATTATTTGAAAAATAAAATACTATTCGAATTTTACTATGTTGCTTTGCTCGCCCTTAAATGCAGCGAATCCATGATAAATCCCAAGCAATCATAAATAAATGCACTGTGGAGTGGTGCTGTGGATTGTGTTAAAGGATTAGTTCACTTTTGAAAACTTTTGCTGATAATTTGCTCACCCCTATGTCATCCAAGATGTCCATGTCTTTCTTTCCTCAGTCGAAAAGAAATTAAGGTTTTCCGCACACACAGAGTGAATGCATTACTGCCCAAGTGCCCACTCGGTCATCAGATCTAGTCCCGCGCCGCGCTGCGTTGGGAGTGCACGTCTCTAGATCAAAGAATCTAAGCTCTAATGATCATGTTAAATTATGTCTGAATTTCCACCACGTCTGTTTTTGAATCAACTGTTGAATTGTAGATTAGGCTACTGTCGACGGTGTGTCTCCCTCCAAGCAATTTACTACTGTTGCCATAGGGACGCTTCGGCTTTTGCCACCCGGAATAACGTCTATTAATGTTTTGACGTCATGGTGAATTGTCGTATTCCAAGGTTATTTTCTGAAAAAAAAAAATGGGATATGAGCAAAATATAATTTTCACATCTCAAGACCCGTAGGTTGTGCCGTTCCCAACATTCCCATGTACCCTCATAGCTGAGGAAGATGATTCACTTCCTGCTCAGCTACTGTTCGGACGCTCCTGCTTACTGCTCCGCGCTTTGCTCTATCGCTTTAATATTTTTTATATATTTTATCTATTTTTCACCTAATTTTAACTTCAGAAAATCAGCACAGTGCTCAGACGCTGGGATTACTTAAAAAGTACTTAACACTTTTATTCAACCAGCCTCTCACTGCTTACATTCCGGGAAAGAGAAAACACAACTCCCTACATTCATAAGGATAAGAAAATGCCTCTTCGGGAATCTACTTGCTGCTCTAACTGCCACAGACTTTTACAAAGGATTGCAGTTCTTGAAACAAAGTTAAATTCGGGACCGACAAACCAGACGGAAGGCACAACAGAGCTCTGTCATGGACGCCCTCAGCGCACAGCCGGTGAGTCCCATGAGTGCTCCTCGACAGGCTATACTGACTGTAGAGAAACAAGCCGATCGACTTACAAATCGATGGCACAAACAGGGAGCGAGACCCAAAGGCATTCGAGACATCAGATTGTCACAAGCACCACATATTTCAGCAGTAGCATCATCTACCCCAGATATGACTGACCAGGATTGCAACCACTGGTCTCCAGACTCCTACCACCGCCTATTCATCTTGAGAACAGATTCGAAGTATTAATGAATGAGGAATCCCTGAATTTGACGAATGTGATCGAACACAGACTGAGTCAGCCTGTAGCTAACACTGATGCTAACCGGCGCTCAAGGTCGAGCAGACAGCGGCACTCAGCTCAGAGCACAGCGGGGCCCAGGACTCTGATAGTGGGCGACTCCATAATCAGAAACATTAGTATCAGGGATACAACTACATGCTGCCTTTCACAAGCAACAACTTCTGATGTAAACCGAGAACTTCAGAACATTCTGATGAAACATAAGACTGCAAATCGACTCATCATTCATGTGGGGAAAAATGATATTCATAAAGAGCAGTTGGAACTCCTTAAGAAGGATTTCAATGAACTTTTTGAAACACTTAAAAGACTGAAAGTTGAAACATTCATCAGTGGACCACTTCCAGCAAGAGGAACAAACAGGTTTTCACGGTTGCTTGGGCTCAACACATGGCTGCAAAAAACCTGCAATATAAAAGGAGTGAACTTTATTGACAACTTCAATCTTTTCTGGAGTCAGAGGCAACTGTTTCAACGGGATGGCCATCACCCAAACAAACTTGGTTCAAGAGTACTAAAGGACAATATCTACTTCTCCCTCCATCATCCTTCTGCTGTGTGTGCCAATCCATTCAACCTGAATGGCACTCACACACCTGGACACAGTATGAACGACCACAGGACTTCACTTCAACACCTGCATGGACATATTGCTGACACATCACACAAGGACAATGATAACACCAATCAGCCACAACAACAACCTCTGCTCACGGATACAATCTCAGCAGAGCCCTGCCCACAGAGCTCACCACAGTCAGACTATGACATATCAGAACTGCTCCCAGATTCAGCACCCAAGGACGACTTTCTGGAAAACAGCGAGGGAAACCAGGACAGCATTTTACATCCTCCAATAACACCAGAGCAACAGCCCATCTCACCTGACACGTTATCACTCTCTCCAGCATCTCCACTTCTGTGCTTCTCAGAGAAAATGGAACAACTGGTGTCTGCTGGAACCAAACTATCACACTCTTTTGCTGCAAGCCCCCAGATACCAACCAAAAAACGGCAGGCCCCAAAACCACCTAAGCTTTCGGGCCCAGCTCGCCCTCCCCCTCCTCCTCCTCCTCCTCCTCCGAGAGTTCTTCGGCCTCTGCCACAGCGCCAGGGCCAACACCCTCCGCCATCGATTTACTCTAGATTTACTTATCAGTACGGGTTTAAACATCTCATCGATTGTTATTAAGGATGTAGCACTGTCCAGGGCTCGAGACTAACGGCGTCCTATCGTCCTGGGGACGATAGAAAATGTGTTTAGGACGAACAGAAATATTCTCCAGGACGCCTACAGGACGAAAGACATTTTGTATGTGTGTTCACAGGGCTCGAATTTCGGCATGGGTATTGTGCATAATTCTAATCATTCCCGCAGGTCTCCTAAAATGCGGGATATTCCCGCAATCGTAATCCACACAGATTATAAAATGGCAGATGCAATTTCACAAACAGCGCGAGTGTTCAGCGGTGCCGCGTCTTCTCTTTTCTCAAAATGTTGTGGGAGGCAAGCATCAGTCGCAGCTGCGAGAATACACACTCACGTTCAGGAGTGGGACATGACGGAATATTCACTTGCACAATCGGGCTAGCAGTGCATCGTGAATGAAGTTTACCATTTGCACGTCTTTTTAAGTCTTACCAGTTTAAACATCCAGGCGATTTTAAACTGATCAGTGCTCGCGCGCTCTCTGGGATGACTATGCGCTGATTCATAGAAAATCCGCCTTAAAAACAGCTGGCCAGTAACAAAAGTTATTTTTCACAGATTATATTGCATTTAACACACAAAACTGTGTCAATTTCGGTCTTCGTGAGTATAATAGTCTAAACATAGTAGGTTTTGTCTTTATTAAGCATAAAACGCATGCCAGCATAATGAACAGAATCCGTGCCCTAGCTCTTAAAGAGACATTATGTGCAACCATATGTGTCAGTCATTAATTTTGTCGTCAAAACAACAAGTTTAAGGAATTAAAGTTAAAGGAATCAGGATTGATAGCCTATGTAGGCCTATTTAATTTATTGTGGACTAAAATAATATCCAGTGTTATTTTCCATTTGATTACTTTATTCTGTTTCTGTCTATGAATATAGTGTTAGACCTTCAAAAACTTTTCTCTTTATTTGTCTTTATTTGTATCTTTATTCTATTGTATTTATTTGTGCAACTTTTTTCAATTTAATTGAACAATTTAAATCAAGCTTTGTGTTGTGTAAATTCTTAACAACATTTCCCCATTGTAAAAATGCAATGAGCGCAAACATTCAGGCAAGATAAATAATAATTTTGTTTGGAAAAAATTAAGGTATTTTTTAAGTCACAGTAGTTAAATCTGCATGTTCAAACTTTAAAAACATTCATATTAACTGCTTAATAGTTTTTTTTCTCTGGAAGTATGTAGGTTTGGCAATTTTAGAGAAATTCTAAATTAATGCATTGAACTTAACCCATTATATTTTAGTCACCTGAATTGTTTTAGTTAACTAACAGCTATGAATGATAACAGCAGGAACAGAAACAAAATGTTTATTTTGGGACGGTTGACATTCACTTTAGGACGGTTCAAATTGTCATTTAGGACGGTTCCAGGATGGAGGTGAAAAAAGTTAGTCTGGAGCCCTGACTGTCTGACCATTTCTGTATTTTCTTTTATATATTGATCTCTACTGCCATTGAAGCTAGAGCTGTGTCTGTCAAGAAGAGATGCTTAAATGAAAACACTGGTGTGCTATTTATGAAGGCTATATCTTTAAAACCAAGCATATCTGCTGACTCTGTTGATTTTCTCCTTGATTCTTTTAACTCAAAAGTTAAGAGTGTAATTGATATTTCTCCTGTGAAAGTCAGGAAGAATAGTGGCAGACAAAAAGCACCTTGGAGAAACTCAACAGCTGTGCAAAATATGAAAAGACAATGCAGAAGAGCAGAATGCATGTGGCGGAAGACAAAACTTGTAGTCCATTATAACATCTACAAAGACAGCATCCACGCTTTCAATAGGGAACTAGGCAAAGCTAGACGGACTTTCTTCTCAAATATTATAAACAGCAATATAAACACACGCACTCTTTTTGCTACTGTAGAGAGACTGACAAACCCCCCGAGCCAGATTCCCATAGAAATGCTCTCAGAAAGGAAATGCAGTGAGTTTGCTTCTTTCTTCACTGAGAAAATCAATAATATCAGAAAGGTGATCGGCACATCCTTGAGTTGCTCTGGGGTCAGGCAGATCAGACCACAACCTGAGAAAGTAGTTACTATGTCTGATTTCGAAGAAATTATATTTGTACTCGTTGTGAATACACAGGCCACAAGAATAATGGTAACACTTTACAATAAGGTTCATTAGTTAACATTAGTAAATGCATTAACTAACAATGAGCAATGCATTAGTTAGTGTTTATTAATCTTTGTTTATGTTAGTTAATAGAAATACAGCTGTTCATTGTGTGTTCATGTTAGTTCACAGTCCATTAACTAATGTTAACTAATACAACCTTTGATTTTAATAACGTATTAGTAAATGTTGGAATTAATATTAACTAAGATTAATAAATTCTGAAGAAGTATTGTTCACATATTGTACATGTTAACTAATGTAGTTAACTAATGTTAACTAATGAAACTTATTGTAAAGTGTTACCAGAATAATTACTGTAGGTTGTTTTTTTTTAATCATTTTTACTCACGACATCTTACTTGGCAACATAGGATTCCATTCATTATGCTAAGCTAGCTAGCGTCTGCACTGCCAAACTAAGACAATGCGTGCACTTTGAAAAAATGCTTTTGCCAAACTAGTTTAATGTAGGGGACACTGTGAATAAGCCCTATTTTAAAAAACGGTTTAGTGTTCCTTTTAAACACAAAGATTTCAATCTTTGAATTAAATTGAAAAAAGTTGCACAAATAAATAAAATAAAAAAGACAATAGTGAAAAAAAAGATAAATTTCGAGGTAGGTCTGACACTAGTATTCAGGTACATATATAATAAAGAAACTAAATAAAAATAAATCAAATTTAAAATAACACTGGATAGTCTCTTAGTCCTGTTTAAATTAAATGCATAGGATTCCTTACCATTCAGTCACTATATTTTGTTGTTTTATCAACATTGACAGTAGGGGTGGGAATCTCTAGGCACCTCACGATTCGATTACGATTCAGAGGGCTTGCGATTCGATGCTAAA
Organism: Pimephales promelas; assembly: GCF_016745375.1. The sequence continues at coordinate 2,075,529 of NW_024121588.1, forward strand.
TCGATTATCTGAATCTTTTTGTGTGTGTGACTATAAATACTTTGCTTTAAAAGTACAAAGTAACATGACCATGAAGAATTAATGTAAAATGTTTTTTATTAACATTGCAAAGAACCAACAGGAAAATAAACGTGTGCCTTACAACGACCGGTACAGCCGAGTGTTTTTCCTCCTCTGGCTGGAAACGTGTCATATGGCTATCTCATTTGTTGTGTTTCCGAAATATTTTAGTTTTATTCTACAAAGCTTATAACTAGTGTGGCTCTTGTCCAGCTCCTTTCCAGCTTTCTTTCTTCTGTTGAAAATAAAAGTTATTTTGAATAATGTGTTAACCGAACAGTTGCCTGTCCCCAGTGTAGGCCTAGTTTTTTTTTTCTCTCTCCTGGAAGTTGATTGGGACCAGCAAATAAAAAAAAAATCTTCTTTTGTGTTCAGCACAAGAAAGAAATTAATACAGGTTTGGAACAACATTAGAATAAGTAAATAATGACAGATTTTTTTTTGTGTGTGTGTGTGACTGTGTGTGTGTGAGAACTATCCCTTTAAAGGAAGAGCGGCAGTTCTATTTACTCCTGTCGCTTTTAGACCAGCACGTGACGTGTTTAATAGACTCATATTACACCAGATTTTCTCTCAAATGTTTGCTTTCACTTTAGACATAGCCAATTCTGTTAATGTAAACATTGTGTGTATTTAACAGTATTAGCAATAGCATAATAAGACACAAAAGATAACTTAGTCCAGTATTCAGGCGCTGTTTGACAGGCTTCTGGTGCCTGTGAGCGTCGGGGGTATGCGCTCAGGAAAGCGCACGTTAGAACAGCACATCAGCACGTGAATTGAATGTTTAACCGGCAAGGCTTATGCAAATAATGAACTTTAGTGAATTGCCGTGTCTCGTACCTATTCATTAATGTGTGATGTGTAGGCTACGTCACGTTGTACAGTTGAGACAGAGAACTGAACTGATAGAATGCACTGTAACACGATACTACGATGTTTCTTCAAATGCAGATCGTGGAGACATTTAATTGTCCACGGTCAAAAATCATGATATCGCACACCCCTCCACACGTCAGCTTTTAAAGAGGAGGGTGTTTGGATTCGGTGCTCAGTCATCGCGTCTCTGTTATGTGCATGCCACAGACGGTCCGGCCATTGCACTTCCGCGCTTCAGAGTTCAGTCTTTCGCATTTCGTCAATATTACGTTATTATAAATATATATTTAAAAAAAAAATCGTCCATGTCCGCATCGCGATGCATCTAAGAATCAAGATTGTTTTTCCCCCCACCCCTAATTGACAGACACTGCTGCTGTCACTTTAAGATCTAATGCATGGATGTTATGTTTTCTTTATCAACTTAAGATTAGGAATCATAAATATGTTTGATGTTTTAATGATTTTGTTTACAAGGATAGACCAGATTTTTTTTGACATTTTTGTGCGTTTTGACCGTTAAAACTCTATAGGCAAATCAATGCTCAGTTTTGTTACTCGCAAGCTGTTTGTGATGCTGCCTCATGTATGTGTGCAAAGAAAACCATCTTTCAGAGAGCGAATAATTATTGGTGAACGATGAATTTAATCAAATGATTAAAATTATGCGCAAAACCAATACTGAAATTCAAGCCCTGATGAGTTTCGCATTCAGAGTGCCATGTTTGGACCATCGCTGGACTGAACATCTTCACTTGGTGTCTTAAAGGATTAGTTCACTTTTGAAAAAACTTTTGCTGATAATTTACTCACCCCCATGTCATCCAAGATGTCCATGTCTTTCTTTCCTCAGTCGAAAAGAAATTAAGGTTTTTGATGAAAACATTCCAGGATTTTTCTCCATATAATGGACTTACATGGGAACCAGACGGTCCAAGGTCGAAAAGACAGTTAATAACAGTTTCAGATGCAGCTTCAAATGTCTTTAAACGACACCAGACGATGAACAAGGTTCTTATCATGCGAAACGATCGGTTATTTCAAAACCTATTCTGAAAATGTAACTTTTCTAAGGACAAATGCTAGCCTTGCACTATTCTGTGAGGCGCGTTTGTAACGTCACGTAATACGTAATTACGTTCAAAAGGTCACGGGCGATGTAGCCGAAAGTACGTATTACGTGACGTTACAAACGCGCCTCACAGAATAGAGCAAGGCTAGCATTTGTCCTTAGAAAAGTTACATTTTCAGAATAAGTTTTGAAATAACCGATCGTTTCGCATGATTAAGACCCTTATTCATCGTCTGGTGTCGTTTAAAGACATTTGAAGCTGCATCTGAAACTGTTATTAACTCTCATTTGGACCTTGGACCGTCTGGTTCCCATGTAAGGCCATTATATGGAGAAAAATCCTGGAATGTTTTCATCAAAAACCTTAATTTCTTTTCGACTGAGGAAAGAAAGACATGGACATCTTGGATGACATGGGGGTGAGTAAATTATCAGCAAAAGTTTTTTCAAAAGTGAACTAATCCTTTAAACATTCCTGGTTTATACTGTTCAGGAGGAAGTTAACATCCAGTTGGTTTACTTTAAGTTGCCAGTGCATATAAGTTATGTGTACATGCATTGCCAATAAAGAACATCTTAGACATCTCTATCTCTAGCAGTTGCTTGACCTTGCTTCCATGTCATCCATCTGTAGATCTACAGCCACATTCTTCCCGCAACAGGGACGAAGAAACCAGAGCAGATGCTTGTGCCTTGGCTCAGTTCAACCCAGTATTCGCTGCCAAATTCCCTCTTCTCCATTCTCTCATTAAATTTGAAGCAGCTTATATAACCAATAACAATGTCTGTTTTCTTTTTTTTCTTTTTATGTTATGAGTATAGTAACAAGTAGATAGAATTAAGCATCACAGGTGCTGCTGCCATAGACTTTTTAATTAAGTACAATCGTTGCATGTCTTTCTAACACAATAATTTGCTGTAAAGTGATGGTTATATTTTTATCATCACCTGTATGCATTTGTTTCCTGTATGCAAATGTCTTTTTTTTTTGTCCGTACAATAAAACGTTAATGGGGTCCAGTGTTGTTTTGGAAAATGTTAAAATAGACAAAAAGTGAAAATATCAATATTTAAGATTTTAAGTGTATTTTATATGTATATATATATATATATATATATATAATAGATAGATATATGAAAGGGGTTATGAACGGCATTTTTAAATCTTGTTTCCTGAGCTGCATTTTTGTTAGTAGCATTTTTACATCAAAAATATTATATAAAAATAAAAAAGCCATGTTCTAACCTGATTTAAGCCCTCTTATTTGAACACTTAAAGGGGTCATGAATTATATATATATATAAAAAAAATGATATTGTTCTTTGAGGTCCAATTATAATGTTAGCAAGATTTTTACATAAAACCCCCACAAAAATAACATCCTAATTTAAAAGTAATAGGTTATTTTCTATCCTGTTTTTGACCCTCTTTTTCAAACACTCCGTTTTGATAGGCGTGCCGCATTCAAGACTTGGAAGTAACTGCCCACTGGTTTGATTGGGTAACAGTTTTGCATATTAAAATAATTTTCAACGTCCTCACTACACGTGTGGAGTTATTTTGCAAATTTCTGATGTTCGCCATACGTGTTGGAGCCAGAGTCTAAATCCGAATCAGAAGACGAACCTACTCCTCAAATACCAAGGATACTGCAGTCTGCGACAGCTTGGTAATCATCTTTATTTATATTTGTTCATTATGTATCTGTGAGGTATTATTGTATTTTATTACGTCATATTAGTGTTCAAACGAAGACACTAGAGAAAGGTGTTTATATTGTTCATAAAAACATTTGCCAACTGTGAAATTAGCTAGTTTATTGCTGCATCAAATAATTTCTAATGAACGTGGATTGGATCTATTTAGCATTCAGCAGGCTTACATAAATACAAAAAATAAATGAACAGTGCTTTTAGGTAGGTTTAAGAGTTTTCAGGTACAGAAATAAAGTAAACAAATATAAAATAACATTGCAGATTCTTCACTTTATTAAATACATTTATTATTATTACATTGAGAATGTCGCTAAATTTCACTATAAAAAATGAATATATTTCTGTCAGAATTATAAATTAGACTGAACTTTGGTTTTGACGGGTTGCCGTGAAGACCTTCTAGTTTCTGTGTGTTTATGATATGACAATAGATTTTGTCAAATGAAATTGTAAAATGCTTACAAAGTGACTGGAGATGAAGTTCATGCATTAATGTCCTCATAGTGAGGCAGCAGAGGCTGAAAAACACAGTGAGCGTCACATGTGCTTCAGTGTGTGTGTGTGTGAGGTAAATGAAACCGCACCTCTGCACCATTCGTTCATGCAGGATTCATATTTAAATACTCTTTTTGTGGCTCAATATTCACAGACACTAGTCTAAATCGCAATTTGATTTTAGTGTACTGAATTATTTTTTTATTCATCAAAACATTGATAAATTCATTAACATTCCGCATTTACAGTAAATTCTGGACAGTTTCGAAAGCAGTCACTTCGACATTGCGTAGCAACTCTGAGGGAACTCTTCCCTTTCTCCAAATTTCCTGAAACCTTATATATACTGGATAATGCCAGTAAAATAACCGGCCAATTGTCGCAAATATGCAAATCGCATGCAAATGCTAACGATCCCTCGGGCAGTCAAAAATGCGGGGGAACAACATTTGCGTCAGGATTATTTGCTTCATGCTGCCATTGTTGAAGACGGACACAAAATACCGTTAAACTTCAAATAATAGCCAGGGCTTTTATTTTCCCAAATCGTCGAACTACACCCAGTGTTGCCAACTTAGCGCCTTTGTCACTATTTTTAGTGACTTTTCAGACCCCTTTATCAACATTTTTTCAAAAAAGCGACTATAGCGACAATTTTAGCGACTTTTGGACAAACCTCCAAATGTTGCCAGTACCGTCCTGCGAGCGTCATCACTCTTTCAAGCTGCTTCTCCCGTTTGTGAATGGCTGAGAAGAGCGCACGGCCGCTAACAGACGCGAATGATTAGTGTTTTTCCACGGGCTTATCACTTATCTGCTTTTTAGGGCCAAGCCCTGAAAAGGGCGAAGGCCCTATTGTTTTCCTTAGGATAATTTAAAAAAAAAAGTTTCTATCGACTATTCGGGCAATTTTGGGGCCCTTAACATTAGGGCTCCACGATGCATCACTTTAACATCGATATTGCGATGTGCGAATCCACGATAGTCACAAATGTAAGGATGTGCGATGTCACTTATAGGGATCGTAGTTAATCCGTGATTCGTGATGTGCGAATCCACGATAGTCACAACGCAAGGATGTGCGATGTCAGTTATAGGGATCATAGTTAATCCGTGATCAGTAGGCTAGGCTACGTGCCAGCAGCTTTCCGGCCCGTAAGGCTTGTGATTCACGGATTAAATGCAAAGTTTAACCATCATAGTGTGAGAGTTTATCAATTTGCAAGTCCTGTCAGTTTAAACATCAAGTGCAAGAAGACTGGAACTTGCATGCTGTTTTCTCTCAGTCTTACTAAAGCGCATTTTTGTCCCGCCAAAGCTTGACTGGTGAATGATGTTGATGAGTGATGCAGATGACAATGAGTGACTTCTGCGCTCGTTAAAATGAGAGAGTGAAACTCCCGGTCGTGCGTCGAACTGTCTTGATCTCTCTCCCACCCTTGCGCATATCAATGATTTAAGTTGACTGAATATCTTTGAGAATACATGACGGTAAAAGCCAAGGTCGGAAGACAAGTTGTTTTTTCTCTGAACTACCACTGGTTGTGAATTGCTGTTCCACACATTCAGATGACATTACATAAACCACACTTTGATTAAAAAAATTGCTATCCAGTGATGAAATGTTTTCTGTGTTGACGCAAATCTTGTGCAATGTTCTAACCTGCCTGGATAATCACACAACGTGTGGCGTGGTCCGTTAATGACACGTCCGATTCGCGAACTAATGACTCATTTGAACCGATTCACTTTAATGAATGGTTAAAACAACTGATCTATTCAACACTGAACTCAAGATACATAAATCGGAAACACTTTACAATAAGGTTCCATTTATTAAAGTCTAGTAAACTACATTAATAATAATAATTCATTACATTTATATTAGTGTTGGGCGATATGCTCCATTTTCATATCGTCCTATCGTCAGCCTGTGAGATCGGCGATACACGATAGTATCGTGAGGGGGCGGGGCTAACTTATTTGATTATTAACTTGATAGCCTACTCATTAATTTGCTTGTTTTATTAGCCTACTTCGTTTTATATACGAGAATCTTTTTTTCTATTTTGCTAGCAAAGGTGGAGTGTTTATTAATAGGATCAGGTTATTTCCTGGTATAGTGAGGTAAAAAAAAGAGATCCTAATCCTTTTGTTTGTCAACGGGAAATTTACGGACACATTAGCCTATCCTCATGCCGTTACATGCAGCATTTTGACTAGGGCCTATTTCTGCACGAGATGAAAACACGTTTTAATAATTTCTTGGGTCAGAAAAAGTCACATGCACACTTCAGTAAGCACGAAGTACGGGTTAATGTGTTTTAAATGCCGGGAGAAACAAGAGCAAGGGCCAAACGTCTAGCTGAGTCGATCGTTTACATGACCACATGCATTGTCAAGTTTATTCAACATAATCAGGTTAAGAACGTCGTCGCATGTAAACGCGCTCAATCTCTGAAAGTGAAAGTAAAAACGGACTGCTTTCGGCATCTGCATTAACGCCGCGTTCCCTCAGAGACGACGATGATAACGGTAACTATAATACTATTTTAGTGATATTATTATTATTAATACTATTTAGTAATTGTATTGTTTTTAGTGTTAGTGTCATTAAACGTTTTGTTAATGTGTTACGGAAACAAATACTGACGAACAACGATGCCGTTTTCATCTTGGATCTGTAGGAAATTGAATTTTGCGTCTGTTAAAACGAGCACACTTGATAATTTGTGAATGGATCACCTTGCAATTAAATTTTGATGTGGGATGTTTTTTAGTCTGTTTTAAAAACATTCTCATAGAGGAGTCCTCATTAGTGCGTGTGTTGCAATTGTTATGAGGCGATGTCGTTGTAAATTTAGGCAAGGCAAATTAATTGTAGTTCCTAATATTCATTTAATAACAATACTAGCTTTATAATAATAATAATAGGCCTAATAATAATAATTTAATACATTATGGTAAAACGAGACAATTATCGTATTGATATCGTCAAAGGCATCTGCCATCGGCGATATGTCAGACTATCGTCGATACACGATACTATCGTCTATCGGCACAACCCTAATTTATATAGCACTTTTCTCTGCACTCAAAGTGCAGGGGACTCTCCTCAACCACCACTAATGTGTTGCATCCTGTTAACAACGAATTTACTCCATGACAAAACCACCCCAGTCATTCTAGAATGATTCATTCTTTCCAAATAGAGCTATTCAAGTCATCTGGGGAAATTGTTCTAATATCGCAATATATATCGCGGAAATATAAAATATCGCAATGCCATTTTTTACCAGTATCGTGCAGCCCTACTTAACATGCTCAAACTCTTGCAACTTTACACATGGGTCAGAACCCGCGGCCATCAGGGCTGGGCTGGTACCCAGGCGTGGCAGGGGGGCTCGACAGCGCCCCCTGCAACGGGCTCCGAAAACTTGGTCCATAAATCAAACACGTTAGCATGTAATATGAAACTCGGTACATGTATAGATCTCAGCAGTTCATACTTCACACTCTTACTTTTTACCCCAGCCCAAGATGAAGTTGTCTATTTAGGGTTGTTTGGAAAATGCATGCAATGGAATTTGAAATACTCCTCCTAGAGAATTATAACACACAGCACGAAACTCGGTCAAGTTAAGTTTAGCTAGCATTAGCAATTAGCTGGTTGAATGCGTTATGTTTGTCTTAATCCTCGTTGTAATGTTTTGCAAAAACACACAGCGTATGGCAGACAGCACGCTACAAGTTCTGTCCGTGTTGACAGTGGGCATGACTTATAAGTTAAACCAATCAACGTAGACCTAGGGAAAGGGAACTAGCCATATCACCCTGTAGCCCAAGACTGGTTGCCCACTGAAGCTAAGCAGGGCTGAGCCTGGTTAGTACCTGGATGGGAAACCTTCTGAGAAAGCCAGGTTGCTGCTGGTAGAGGTGTTAGTGAGGCCAGCAGGGGGTGCTCACCCTGTGGTCTGTGTGGGTCCTAACGCCCCAGTATAGTAATGGGGACACTATACTGTCAAAAGAGCACCGTCCTTCGGATGAGACGTTAAACCGAGGTCCTGACTCTCTGTGGTCATTAAAAATCCCAGGATGTCTTTCGAAAGAGTAGGGGTGTAACCCCGGCATCCTGGCCAAATTTGCCCAGTGGCCTCTGTCCATCATGGCCTCCTAATCATCCCCATATATACCAATTGGCTTCATCACTGTCTCCTCTCCACCAGTAAGCTGGTGTGTGGTGAGCGTTCTGGCGCACTATGGCAGCCGTCGCATCATCCAGGTGGATGCTGCACACTGGTGGTGGTTGAGGAGATTCCCCCCTCTATGTGAAGCGCTTTGAGTGTCCAGAAAGGCGCTATATAAATGTGATGAATTATTATTATTAATTATTATTATAACTAAAAAAGTCCTCGCTCTAGACTAGGTACTGAAAGAGCTACAGTCTGAGGAACTAAAAAATCCCCAATTTAGTCCGGTCGGAACAACGAGAAAAAAAGGGTTATAGGAATGTTAGGTTCTAGGAACTGCAAAAGTTCCTCCGGTCGGAAAGCGGCTATAGTGCCTATAAAACATCTAAATGTGTAGTTTCTATATTTTAACATATGTGTTAAGCAGCCTCAAGTATTTTTCCTGAATACCATCACGATTGAAAATGTGACATTGATTTCCTACAACAGTTCAATAAAGAATAAAATTGTAGTCACTTACATTTTAGATGTAATATTGGCTGTTTCTGTTCTGTTTCAGCAGTGAAAACAGCTCCAAACAAAAATCACAGCAGAACCACGGCAAATCTCACAGGAACACTCATCCTGTTTTCATTACTGAATGATTCAGCAGTGAAAATAGCTCCAAACAAAAATCACAGCAGAACTAGGGATGTCCCGATCCGATACTCAGGATCGGTATCGCCTCCGATCCAGCCATTTTTAGCGGGATCGGGTATCGATCAGACGAGGCCGATCCAAATCCGATATTGTGCGTATACTATTATGTTATTGTTAAGCCCCACAGAAGGCACATTCTAAAGTACCATAACGTTTTCGTGCACTCTATTATAAGTGTTCTGAAGCCATTATGTGAGATAGAAATTAATATTTAAGTCATAAAGTTCAAGATCACATAAACTTTTCCCTCGCGCGGCTGTCAGTCATTCTCCATTCAGCACTCAAACAGCGCGTCGCGTTCGGTTACAGTCAATGATGAAACTATCTTCAATATGATTCAATGTTAATACTATTATACTTTATCTGTAGATAAAGGTCTATGTTTTCGCATAAAACAACATTATCTTGCTGGACTTCATTGCTGTAACTTAATCGTGTTACTACCAGGTGTCGGACGCTGTCGGTTATATCACAACACTAGAGTCACTCAGCACTATTGTTCTTCACGTGCACAGTAACTGAAATTTAAAACTGTTTAAAGAAAAGGTCTAATAAACTATTTTATAGATGCATACTGTTTAATACACTGTCCATCAATATATATTTCCTTTGTGCTTTGAACTTTTCAAAGCTGACTCGACGTGCAGCATGCATAGGTTGCATACTCGGCTGCGTGCTGTAACTCCACCTGGTTTCAAGCGCATCATTCTGCGCTCGGAATGCGCATAGGCGCTTTGTGCCGCTCTGTGTTGGAGTCATTCATATCATAATGCAGTGACGCAATTAAAGCTTATTAAGATTAATAATTATCAATGTTGCTGCCTCATTAAATAGCTGTGCTATAGAATTAAAATGTGTCTACATTTTTTAGTAGCCATATATCTAAAATAATTATCTTTTTCATTTTTGTTATGTTGTTTTTCATGAATGTATTTTACAACAATACAGAGAGCAATATGTATTATTCACTAATCTAGTTTATAATAGCATTTTTTTGTCAGATTATGATCCTATATTTTGGGGATTTGTTGTTTATCTTTATAATGAAGCTGTCTGTATTAAGTAGATTGTATTTAACACACACATTACAATCTAGAATACTGCTTTTAAACTGTTTTAACTTTAAAGGTGCCATATACAATAATTGAGGTAACAATATACGAAAAATGAGCTACACGCATCAAAAGAATGAGAAGAAATAAGTGCAAAGATGTCATTAAAAAACTGACAAGTTATAGTGCTGCCGAGATATTAACCTGAATTAGCATGCTAAATTACTAGCCCCGGCCCGGCAGGTATCGTAATACCAGTTCCGGCCATGGGAGGCGGTATGCGGACGGGCAACGTTAGCACCAGCCAAACTGCAATACGCGAGTGAGTCGCGCTCGCGCCGGCTTGTGTGTGTGTGTGTGTATGTGTACTTGAACCTGATGTCAGTCGTGTGGAAATACAGCCCACTACTACATTTCAGTTCAGGGAAGAGTTCAAAAAATGATTGGTCGACATTATGCATGAGGAATACATTTTGGTAAGTTGTAGCATACTGTATCTTTCAACAGAGTTCATGTTCTTTTTCCAGCTAGTAGAGACGATCGGTTCACGTGCGCTAGGGATCTGTAGTGTAACATGTACAAGCGCCAAAACGGTATTTATTCTTTGAATTGCGTAATATAATTGACAGAATCTGAGAGCTTAACTAACCTGCTTGCTAAGTGTCAATTGCGTGTGTCTCACGGTGAATTCACGGCGCTAGCTTGATCAACATGCTGTCTGTCAAATTAATTCACTAACAATAAAAGTGTAATATGAACAAAATGAATACCATAAACTTCAAATAATTGCCCAAGCTTTTATTTTCCCATACCGTCGAAATGCACCAGCTTGTTTTTGAGATCTATGAGGTGGTCTTCATCATTTAGTGTTGAGATTCATAGTGTTTAGTTTAGTTCACTCTAGTGTTTAGTTCATTGAGTCTCTGATCTCTAAAAATCTCCAAATGTTCCACGTGAAACTGCGGTCTTCCAACCTTTTACTATCATGTCAAATGATTTGAATAACATGCGCGGTGTTAGGAGCACAAGTCATTTTTTGGAGGTATACTGCCCCCATCTGTTATGGAATATGGAGTAGGATTTGATTTATTATGGTAGATGGCACCTTTAAACCTGTTGGTAGCTAGCTAGCTTTAAAGCCACACTATGCAGGATTTCCGTTTTTGTCAAACTGTGACCCCTAGAGGCGCTGTGGAAATGAGGAAATTGCTATATTTTTATTAGTTTAAAAATAAAATAAAAATATCGGATTGGTATCGGTATCGGCCGATACTCAGAATTTTGGTATCGGATCGGTTTTGAAAAAATGGTATCGTTGCATCCCTAAGCAGAACCACGGCGAATCTCACAGGAACACTCATCCTGTTGTCATTACTGAATGATTCAGCATTTTAAACGAATCGGTTGAGTCAAAGATTCAATGACCCATCTCATTCTTGAATGAATTCAACTGTTTAAACGAATCGTTTGAATTAATGAATCAATGACTCACGGCCGCCTGCCGCCACCTATTGGCGGTTTAGTGTTATGTTTATAAGTAGCCTAGTATCTTTCCAATGTTTCTTACTGCCACTGAGAAGAAGAAAAAAATCTCCTACCGACCCATGACCTCAAACTAAAAAATATTTAATATTTTCCTAACGTCTTGTAGCTTAACATGGTATCACGTGGATGAATAGTCATATGCAAATGATATGCAGATAAGGATATGGATATTTAAAGGCGTTATAAGCTCCATATATGGTTATTTCGGGGGGGAGACGAATGTGCGCACAATCTTTGGCTGACTGGGATTTATAAAGTGAATTCTGCACAGGTTCTGGCGTGAGATGAACCGTGAGATGAGAGTTTTTTTCCACGGTTAGATGCGACAGGCGCACATACTCTTTTAGTAAGGATCCTACGCACAGTTTTATAAATGAGACCCCATGTATTTAGTCATATTACAAAATAAATTATTGAGGCCAAACATATAAAATGGCATTATTAACTGAAAAGTGGACCTGCCCCAATTTATCACATCAATTCACCACATGACAGCAGCAAGCAGGCTCCTGATTAACACGACGCAAACTGATGCCAAAGTTCAGATTTCTCAACTAGAGCGTCAGACACAAATTCACGTCAAACTTGTGAATGCACAAAATGCACCAAATAAAATCACTCATGCGTATCACGCCAGATGCTCAATACACATAATCTGCCGCGCTAAACTCCTCATGTAAACTTATCCTGCACCGCAGGATAAGTTTACATTGACAAGGAAATCCCTTGCGCCAGACGCTCTAGTCGCGCTTGGTAACGCAGCATAAGTCTCTTTCTACACCTACTACTTTGTATTCAGTGCAGCCTGTTCTCTTGAGCTGATCTGATATTGGTGTACCTGAGCTTGCAGTTAGGTCCACCTACCAGCTGGAAGCATTCCTAGCGGCATCACTGTTTGTTGAATTGTGTACTATTCTACTCCTTGACAAGTGGGCTGATCATTGCTACTCTCGCTGGACTTGTACACCATTCCCACAGTTTTGTTACGCAAAGTCGAAGTGACCACTTTTAAAAGGGAATGTCTCCGGTTACTGTTGTGACCTCGGTTCCCTGAGAGGCGGGAATGATACTGCATATACCGTCGTGTTTGCGGCTTGATCAGCTGTACAAGCATTCAGTCTAGATTCTAAAGCAATTGTTACTATACTGCCTGAGGGATCATCAGCATTTGCATGTGATTTGCATATGCGCAACAATTGGCCAGTTATTTTACTGGTGTTATCATATCAAGGTTTCAGGAAATTTGGAGATGGGGAAGAGTTCCCTCAGCGTTGCTACACAATGTTTCGTTCCTGCCTCTCAGGGAACTGAGGTTACAACAGTAACAGTAACGTTTCTATGACTGAATTCCGTGATTCCGTCCTTGTTTTCCATGTCGCGGAAATCATAGGGTCCTATAAATAATGTACATATTAATCCTTATGAAAGTTACAAAAAGTTATTTAGTCAAGAGTAGTGAGTTTTTTTTGTTTGTTTGTTTGTTAATCGTTTGTTGTTTGATTTAATATTATAAAGCAGACAGCTGCACAGCAGGAATATTAGACTATGGATCAATCTAGGATTACACAACAGACTTTAAACTGTGTAGTGCCTTTACACATTTAAAAAATAAACCATTGTTGTAAATTGATCAAATAAAACGCGCCGATAAATATCGGTGGCCGATACATCGGTGCATCTCTACAAGGAAGGCAGTTAAAAGACTGTTTTTCCACAACTTTGTACTGCAGAACATCTTGCAATCCTCTATGGCATCTCTATATCATTTTTGTTGCCCGAGTAATCCTGTGTTTACATCTCTTTCTCATATTTACTACTACATGACATGCACGAATTGGGTGGGGTGAAGCAATGATGTTGAAGTAGGCATTGATGATCTTCTGCAGAGGCGGTCTTTCGTCACATGTCATACTTCAACAAGGAAGTTCTGAAACTTGCAGGATATTTTTATTGTACAAAGGCCTGATTTATGTCAAAAGATCAAGGAACATTTGAATTCTCAATTCATGACCCCTTTAAATGAGTAGTTTGTTGTAGTAGTAGTTCTTTGTTCTGTCCATATAATGTATAAATTGGATGGGCTAAAGAAGCAATGATGAAGAATTAAGGCTCTGATATACACATGGCGAAATTCTTTTTTGTTCTTCACTTAGGGATATATAGAAGTTCAAAATATGTGACACAGATTTCTGTTTTCCCTCCCCTTTTCAAAATTATTATATTCAATATATCAATATTCAATATATTTTCACTGCTTAGGAAAAACTCCCACGTAATCGTGCGCCGGCGTCTCGCGTGCGCGCACAATAGTCAGTTCTAGCACTGCTAGATTTGACATTAGAAGTCTGATCATTACCAAATATAAAAGTGCATAGGGACAGGGCCGTACCCACAATTGAGGTTGCACGGATAACTGACCTTCTCGTCTGAGCTGCTTCAGCAGACTAACAATGACAGCTCGTCAATGTCAAAATATTTGAGTCGGAGTGAACTCAAAGTTCCCCGCACGATGCTTCAGTCAACTGTCATAAAGTGCGAGATAAGATGTAGGCCTAAATAGCTAAACTAAACAGCTGTTTTAGATAGAAGTTTTAAACAAACGACTGAAACCATCAGTTTGCAAAGTATTAATCAAGCTCAACTTTGGGAAAGGAAAAAGCAGGTCAAGAGAAACATACTGTGACCATGAGATTAACATTATGGATTCATATTTAACATATACTGTATGTTTTTTTTTTAGCTAATTACAGTGGATATAAGCTCAAATTAACAACACACACGCCTATTAAACATATTGCCATTATCATTGTATAAATATATAGACTTTATTTGTGTGCAGAATAAGCCTAATCATTGAAACATTTCTCTTTTAAGGCCATTCCTGTTTGGAATATGTGATTGTGTTTCGTGACATCACTGTACTGTACAACTTGGACGCTAGATAGTGATATGGATTAGTTTTCATTCTCCAATAGCTTATCCTACACACAGTGGTGCAGGGAAGTTTTAATTAAATTGATTTATTAAAAAAAACCTGGAAAAATAAGGTGAAAGGTTACATTTTTGTTATTTATCAAACCTTATCCAACAGGCCAAACAGATTTTCACACTTTTTTTTTTTTTTTTTTAAATTTAAGGGCTTAATTGATAATGTTGTTCTAAAAGCGGCTCAATTTATACCTTTGCGTTTTTTGGTTTACTCTGTTTATTTTTATACACTTGCGATGTAGGCCTATGATGTGCAACCGGATTATTGCAAATAATATCTTCTAAAGAGCTCTGGCTTTCAGCTCTTATAACATATTCACAATAGGTTTGTGGTATAATAATTATTGTTACAAGTTCATTAATATTTCATTTTTATTATAATTTTTTGTAACCTGATTTATTTTACTTATTTTGCACTGGTAGGATTATCCCTTGTGACGAGTATAACCAGAAAGTGATAAAGGCTGTTTTAAATATCAGGCTCCATAGCAATAGTCCTAGCATTATATATAATAGTCCTAGATAAAAATCATATAATTTTTTACTGCTGCTTCTTTCTTTTAATAGCATTATTGATTCTAAACTGAAGCCTTTTTTGTTGTATTAAAGGGTTAGTTCACCCAAAAACGCATCCTCATGTTGTTCCAACCCTGTTAGACTTTCGTTCATCTTCGGAACACAAACTAAGATATTTTTTTATGAAATCTGAGAGCTGTCTCGCTAACCCGTTAAGAGAGATATGTCACTAATTCCCATATTTGTCATTTTGACTGTTTGGAATTAAAAACTAACAAAGACTAACAAAGATAAAACTCTCAGTGGTAGTCTTTACACACAGACACACACTGCAGCTAACATATTTTGTGTTTTTGAATGAGAAGCGCCTTGTCAGGCCATGTTTAAAATTTGAGTGTATGCACACTAGTGGCTCCACTTGGCTTCTGTCCGTGGTGCCCAGCTACAGTTCAGGAGGCTGTTTAAAATCCAAAGTGTCATTTAACATTTTTTTATTTTATTTTTTTTTCTACATTATTTTTGTCCCAAAACGTCATTAATGTACATACTGGGTTTACCCTGTGCTGCAAGATACATTTAGTTTTACATTCATAATTTTGCAACTTGAACATACAGGAAGAAATATATAATAAATGTAGCTCTTTCTGTGCCATATTTCTTCATACACTAACGTCAGTGCGAAATCAATTTTTCAGTGCGACATCAACTTTGCCTTTTGTAATTACATTCACTGTCATGTGCTGCCACCTACCGGAGGAACCAGGTGCATACAATACATATTACATACAGTACATACATAATCTTAAAGGGGTGGTTAAGTATGATTTCACTTTTCTAACTTTAGTGTGTAATGTTGCGTTTGAGCATAAACAACATTATCAAAGTTACAATGCTCAAAGTTCAAAGCAAAGGAAGATATTTGCTTTTAAAGAAAAGGTCTACAACAAACGGCTGGACATTCCTCTCGGGTTAGTGATGTCACCAACCCTAAAATGTGCATAAGCCCCTTCTTGAGTCTTTCCATCTTTGACTGACTCTGTTTTAACATTAAAGGGAGAACAGTTTCTGTCATATTAGTGCGTCTGTGTGAGGAAATCGCAGCTGCTAACTCACATGAGCTCTTGAAAACCCTCTGCAGCCGTTCATTTGCATTTATATGGCCAGGCACAAAACGGTGTGTTTTTGCAAACCCTCAAAAAGTGACAACTTTAACATGCTATAATATATAAATATGAATAAAAATATCTGTGTGGTATTTTGTGCTAAAACTTCTCTCACACACACACACACACACACACACACTCACACACACACACACACACACTCTGAGGACATCAGAAATTTATTTTAGATCTTGTGAAAATGCCATTTTACCACCCCTTTAACCATTAACCATAATCTTAACTCACAACAGAATGTGAGTGTCTGGTGTGCGGTACTAGACGCAAATCTGCGCTTCTCATCTGGTGTGCATCCACCTTTAGATGCTGACTTGGCATAAAATGGGTTCCTGATCCTGTTCCTGGAGATCTATCTTCTTGCAAAGTTCAGCTCCAACCCTGATCAAACATATCTGAACCAGCTAATAAGATCTTCTGGAGCACTTGATAATTACAGTCACAGGGCTGCCAACTCTCACGCATTGAGCGTGAGACTCACGCAACTGAGCTAATTCTCACGCTCTCACATAACACCCCCGATTTCTCACGCTAAAGTGTTAAGCCAGTCGGCAAAATACATGAAAAATAAGTTTATCTATAAATCCACCAGTTGAGCCACTCGTGATCGACTAGTTTTACCCCAAATTAGTTAAAATATCCTCTAATCTAGTCTAGAGCGATCGTGCATACGAGACAGATGTTGAGCTCCTAACGGCACGGACGCAAAACCAGGACTGGAATCAAAGCCAATTCCTCTCTGAAGTCTAAGCGTTCTGTTAACACTCCGATTACATCCACTACGGGTTTTCCAGTCTCACTCACAGGAAAAACTGCTCCGTGTTCGCGTGAGCAAAGTGCACAAGTTTCTCAAACACCCAGCACAAACAGAATGCCTATTCTTAAAGTCTTGTGCTGTTTAATGAAGGCAAAAAGCAATGTCATGGCTTCGTTTTTTAGTTCATTGGCAAAATATAACGCTAGAGACCTTTATGTTAGTTTATACATTTTACATCTTATATGTTCGGCAAAAGGCGGATTCGAACTCTAGTGCATCAATCTCTTTCATGAACTCACGCTCTATGACAAAATAGGCTATGCCCTGCACCCCCCCCCCCCCCCCCCACACCACCGGGAGAAGTCTCACGCCAAGCTAAACTCAAAAGTTGGCAGCTCTGCAGTCAGGAGTGTTGGATCTGAACTCTAGGTAGGTAGATCTCCAGGAACAGGATTGGGCACCTCTGGTATAAAGCAAACAAATAAATAAAAATTAAATAAAATGTTACCTAATGTAAATTATACTATTGAGGTTGTCAAACTGCACCCATGTCATGCTTTGTCTTAAATCTCATCTTCATGTCCCCTTCACAGTGCCCTTAAAGACAGTCGCTTTCCCCCCATGACGAGGGACGAGCTGCAGCGCCTCTTCTGCTCAGTGTCTCTGCTCACCAACTTTGAGGATGTTGGGGATTATTTAGACTGGGAGGTAAGAGCACTGAAGCAATTACTACCAGTTATTAATGCATGCGTGCTGTGATATTTTATCCACCAAATTAACTAAATAAACACAAAATTTGTTCACTTAAGGTTTTTTGTTGCACACATTTTAAATCTAAATTAAATTTCAGGTCTAATACCAGTAACTGATAATTCTCAGCTAGTTCTGTCTAATACCAATAACTGACAATTATACTTTACTTTGACAGTGACACTTAACCCTTTAAAATGAAGCTACTTTGTAATGACGTAAAAACTTCTCAGTTTAACCAGTGTGATTGTATTACAAATGGTTTAAAGGGTAATAAAAATTAAAATAAATTGTCTGTATTCTGTACTGTATATGGTTATAGAGGGGTGTAGGGATGACCTCAGGGCCCACATGACTAATTCGCCAGTGGTTCCATCGAGATTTTCCTATGGGTTTTTACTTTTTATAATGTTTTTATTTTTTTAATTTATGAGTAAAATTAAGCCTGTGATATTCGTAACTTGAGAATACTTTGACATTCTACTAGGGCTGGGCAATATGGCCAAAAAATCATATCTCTGTATTTTTTGGTTAAATGGGAATATAATTGCAATATATATCTAGTTTTACTATTTAGATAAAGAAAATCTGACATCTTCACATCCTACCAAATGATATCCTACAAACAATGTTGATATTGAAGGATATGGAAACATACAGTATATACAGTAAATGTAATGTAGGCTATACAATATATATAATGCAAAAAGGTGGTTAAAATCACATTACATTGTAACATTACAATCTAAAAAAAAATAATGCTTTTGTTTTTAAATTGACTAAAGGCTAAACTAACAAATTAAATAAAAACAAAAGCACAAATTATATTAGCCTGCATTTGCTTACCCCATTATAATGGTCACATTCATGAAAATATACTTGTAGGTTTAAAATTCGACATGGCACATTTATTGTCTCCAACAACAAATATTTTAGCCATGTATATTTTAGTCAGAATTATTGTGCTACTATTGTGCCCTGTCTGTTTGGCGCGCTCAATCACGGAAGCTTCAGTTTTTGCGGAGATTCATTTGCAGAAGCTTGTCCTCTCCTGACAGTAAATTTGACATATTTGTTTGACTTTCTCCAACATTTACAAATGGAGAAAATACCTGTGAAATATAACTTAAGTACTGAGGAAAGCACCACATCTCAAACGCATTAAACAGCGCAAGTATTTATCTGTCAGTCAGCATCTGACAGGGCAAGCTGCTATAAACTTAACCATCTTACCAGTTATTTTGAAGCCCTTAATATAACATGTTTAGGAAAAATTGTACTATGTACTTTTACTGGAGGAGCTCACACTGCGTCCTCCTCTAATTTTCAGATGTGCTCGAATCAAACTACTGTATCGATGTAAACGGTATTGCCTCATTCCATGTCGTAAAAAAAAACGTTTCTACAGCTAAAACTGTATACACTCATATCCCATACCGTCTTATCTAGTTACTTATTATAAACGTATGTTTGAAAAAATAAATATAACTGCTTCAAAATTATTTTGGGGGATTATATTAATGGATATGTGCAGTTTATGTTGTAGAACAAAACATAAAGGGATCGTCAAATTATATTTACCACTACTTTTATTTTACTCATAAATTGGAAAACTCCATATGAAACATTGAAGGAACCACTGGCGAATTAGCCTTCTGGGTTCTGATATCATCTCGACACACTACTCTATTGCATTGTCATTTTATTTGAGTATTTACTTTACTTATTCGAAGAACACTGAAACTCGAGTCACCATTGGCTAGTAATTTTTATTTTATTTTACTTGCTAGACTTTTTACATGGAATGCAAGAACAATGCAAATGAAAAAAATTAGCTTCATCTATCGTTGTTTTGCTATTTTATGAGGAACTATGAAAACGTTCATCCTGTGCAAAAGCTACTACTTTTGAGCCCCGCTTTTCGATATAGCTCATCAATTTTATTTACGTGGAATGTGTGAAGCCTGGTTTATACTCGCCCCGTATGTATGAGCACGAAGGTATATACGACAATATTGTCATTAGTCAACCCTACTTTTAATGTGGGTCAATGTAATGACATTGAACAAAGGCAGATTTTTGCAGCAGTGCTCCTCATTCCTACTACTACTATTACTTCTACTACTACTACTAATAGTAATAAAATAGATTATTCGCACAGGGAATACAAACACTTGAAGTTGAACTATATGCAAAGCTGCAAAAATTAAGTGTAACTATCCCCAGACTTAATGCAAACCCTGAAAACAGCCCCAAATGCAGTAAAAGCATACTTTTGTGGAAAACAATGACATTGGGTCTTATTCACTAAGCATGCGGATGCACGAATTTGAGTGTGAAATGTGTACAAACGTTTTCATGAATAAATCCTGATTCACCATTTCCTAACCAGACCCAGCTCGAAGCCACGACGCAACAAAAGGTCTCTTTTCCATGTTCATTTATTGCCCCCAGCTTTGTTGAGGTACTAAAATCAACAATGGATGATTGACCTCAGATCTTGAACTTAAACAAATGAAAACAAGAATAAACAAGAACCTTCACATATTTTGAAGGTTTGAGCAATGAGCATTAAATAAAAGTCCTTAATTTTTTTCTGTTCAAAATTTACAAAATGTATATATGAGTGAGTTCATCATGAATCCATTTTCCAATCCGTGTTTTTGTCTTATCCTGAGCCACAATGGTACACCTATAATAAGTGTTTACATTGGGACTATTTTACACTGGTTCAGATCGCTGCCACTGCGGAGTACTACAGTACCTGCGTGACTCGTCATAGACGTACACAGAGAGAAGTAGTTCCAGCTACACTGTTCTTTCCGAAAGACGCATTATTCTGTTAATAAATGCAAGTTTATTATTGCTCGCTATAGCGCCAAAAGTGTAAAAATAAAGCCTCACATTGATAAAGCCTCACAGATAACATGCAAGTATTGAGGCCCCAGACAACAGTCATTTAATAGCAGATATTCTTTTTTTTTTACATGAACACCAGTGTGAATAATTTTATTTTTGCATTTCAAATATGGCCAATTAATAGGCTTCTCCTAGGCTTACGTTGTTAAATTACAAAGGGCCTACTGATGTTTTAGTCATTGTATTTTCAATATTATAGGCTATTATTTGTGCATAAACATATCGTTTGTTTGAAAAAAACAAACAAACACATTTTGTTATCCTTGCTGCAAGCTTACAAGAGCGATAATATCATTAAATGTGAAGGGGGGCCCTAAAATATTTTCTCGGGAAAAAGGGGGTCACAGACAAAAAAAAAGGTTGTGAACCACTGACTTGGTATGATGTATTTGATATGAATAATACGTGTTGTCTAATTATAATGGAAATAATTATTATTTCCGCTTTCATAGACATAAGTGTGTATTTGACAAACTCTGAATGTATTGCTTTTTTAGTAACTTATGTGAATTTAAATGTCTGAATCTAAAATAAACACTATGTGGTTGAAAACACTGAATAGTTGTGATGTCAAACGGTGAGCGCTCCCTGTCTCTGGCTCAGAAAATATGTGTAGCCTTCTACAAACCAGGCTAATTGAAGACACTAAATTAGTTAATCACTTAATTTTGAACTTTCAAAGTGCACCAGATTTATGAATTTATCTTTAAAATGTACAAACTTTTCTTCCGGGGGAGCAATCATTAAATATTTGATGTTATCAGAGGCAAAATAAAAACACAATTTCATTATTATTTTTATCTACTCGAAAAAATTGAGTCGATTGCAAGGGTGGGGCAGGTGTGGCACAAACCCTTCCCTACCTTCAAAGTGGGGAATGGCAGAAAAAGTTTGAGAAACACTGCAATAGACAATCCCACCTTAGTGATAAATACTGATATCGAAATCAGTACGTGAAAAAAACTTTAAAATTACGATACTGTGCAGAAGTCTTAGGCACACTAGTATTTTTAGCTCAAAGAAATGGTTTTAAGCCAGTTATTTATATATTTTGTTGTAGTGTCTCAGTAGGAAATATCAGTTTACATTTCCAGACATTAATTGTGCCATTAATTGTAAAAAAACAGTGAAATTTTTGAATGCACAAGGATTCTGACAACAGCCAATGCTCCACATGGAGGTCGGATCTCGCCATCATCGAGTGCATCTAAAATTATATGAAGAAACAGAAAAAACAGAGACTAAGACGCTTGAAAAAACCTACAAAACTAAACTATGTGTAAACCTGGACAAAAGCTGTTTTAAACGTAAAGGGTACTAAAAACCTATTGATTTGATTTAGTTGACTGTTAAAAGTTAATAATAGTTAATAATAGTTAACTAATAAAAGTGAATTGATAAATAAAATCTATTTATGATAATGACATTATTTTTGAAAACATTCTCATTTACAGCATTTTTACACAAGTGCCTTTTTCACAGTACTGCTTTGCAGGCAGACAGGCACTACCTTCGAGACGTTGTCTCAGTTCTTCTGGTCTTAGTCTCTGTTTTTTTCTGTTTCTTCATATAATTTCAGATGCACTCGATGATGGTGAGATCCGACCTACGTGTGGAGCAGGGTAATTACCGGACATTGGCCGGGAAAAAAAGGAAATGTCCGACAAAATTAAATCTCTCCGGTCAAATTGTCAGATAAAAATTGCCTAATAATCCCGCCCCCCTAACACAATCTGAATTAGAGAATAAGCCTAAAATGTATAAAGCAAAAATACACCGACCTTTGGCTATGTTATAAAGCAACATGCTGTACCGTTTGAATGAAATTAAAGACGGCACACATACAAGGATGTCAAAGTGACCAATTCAAGCGACATTCAAGCTTTCAAAAAAGCCAGGGAACACTACGTTCAACATCTGATAGATTTCTTGCAAGATCGGTTCCCCGAGGATTGCATGGATCTACTTCACTGTCTCGATACCCTTCTGAATCCCTAGATATCCGCAGACACATCTGTTGATCTGTTGATTTATTATACGGGTCATTCTACAGAAACGTCCCCTTTTAGTATGGCAAGATGTCTTTATTTATTTATTTATTTTTCTAACATTTAAACTTGCACAACATTATTAGATTACTAAAAATTTAAAATAGAAATAAAAATGTATATTTTTTGTGCATTTATTTAAAGACGGCATGTACCCGTATTTTCCGCACTATAAGGCGCACTTAAAAGCCTTCAATTTTCTCAAAAAACGACAGTGCGCCTTATAATCCGGGGCGCCTTATATATGGATCAATTGGTTAATAATGCTACGCGTTATGAGTGAACTCACGCTCGTGTCCATCTTAAGGCCTCATTATGCTTCTGCGTCAACTCCACGGCGTAGCTACGTCGTCACTACTACGTGGCCGTTTATACTTCTGCGTGAGGTTGTGGTGCTTCGCGGTGCATTTCGCCGCCAGAACGCTAGGGGGGTTCGCGAATCTCTTTGGTTCCGTGCGCCGCGAGCGAAAGAGAGATAATGTTGTTGCAGCTGCCAGCTGGAGCTAATCGACGTTGAATAACAAGACGACACAAAACTTTATCCCCACAGAATCAACACGGATGTCCAGGGCCCGTTCCACCCATAGACAGTAAAATAAAGGTTCCACCCGAGCTGCCATAACGATAGCTGTTCGGAATGACTTGAAGGATTTTTTCAGTCTTCACATGGAACTGTGCAGGATAATGTGTCCCGTGGCAGACTTGGTTAGTACTGTATTATCAATGATGTAACCGTGAACATTGTATTGAAAATAAACAACAAACTGTGTTTCAAAACAAACGTTGATTTATTGATTGATTGAAGTTTAGGGCTGCAACTAACGATTATTTTGATAATCGATTGATCGGACGATTATTTTTTCGATTAATCGGATAAAAAAATTATATTCCATTTTTTTGTTTATTATAACAAAATAAAACCCTAAAAACCACACTCTTTTGTGTGTTAAACAATCTACTTAATACAGACAACTTCATTATAAAGAAAAACAACAAATAAAAAAAATATATGACCATAACCTATGACAAAAATGCTATTGTAAACTAGATTAGTGGATAACTCAGCAAAACTTAGCCTAGAAATATCACAAGTGCACAATAATTTTATAAAATCTGAACATTTAGTGAAAAAAAACATTCCTTAGTGGGGAACAAATAAGAGACAATAAGTGTTGCACTAACTCTGGTAAAACGTACACATTGCTCTTTGTATTGTTGTTATACATTTATGAAAAACATCGTAAAAATCAGATGCACAACTGTTTTAAATGTAAAGCACAGCTGTTTAGTGAGGAAGCAAAATATAATAGATAGGACAGAACAAGAAAGGCTATTAATAAGCTTTCATTGTGCAGAAGTATTATGACATGATCATGAAAGAGCTGCACAAAGTGCTTATGCGCATCGCGAGCGCTGAATGATGCGCTTGAAGCAACACGGAGTCACAGGGCGGCGCGCAGCTCTTCAGTGTCCGCCGCATTAAAGTTAAAAGCACCAAGGAAAGAGAAAGACATATTGACTGTGCATTTTACAGTATCTATGCAATAGTTTATTAAGCCTTTTCTTTTAACAGTTTTAAATTTCAGTTAGACTACTGTGCACGTGAAGAACAATTATACTGCGCCGACTCTACTATAGTGTTGTGATCTAACAGACACTCAGTAGAAAGTGATTAAGTTACAGCAATAAAAGACTAGCAAGATAGAAAAACCATCATAGACCTTTATCTACGGATCAATTATAATAATAACATTGAATCATCTTGGAAAGAGATCACTGTTAACTGTTGTAACGCGACGCGCTGTTTGAACACCGAATAGAGAATGACTGACAGCCGCAGTGGAGGGAAAAGCTTAGGTTAACTTGAATTTAATGACTTAAATATACATTTCTATCTCACATTATACTATAGTATGGCTTCATAAAGTATACACGATTAACGTAGGTCACCTATTTTGGTTTCAAAACGGCGAATTTACCGAAAGGTGAATGATTTTCGTGTATGCTGCATATTGATAGCGGTTTCCTGATGCCCGCAAATTAGTTCAAACTCACGGAATCAAGAGCGCGCATGCGAGACAGAAGATAATGTGCTCCAAACCGTCCATGTTGCGCGCGCAAGACAGGGTAGAGCGGCGAGGGAGAGAGACTGCATGTGCGCCTCATGAAGCGCATGTAAGAAGCGCATGTTCCATGTAAACAATCCCCGTGACGTAATCAGACCAACTAATCGATAATGACATTCGTTGACAACGATTTTCATAACCGATTATAATCGATTTTATCGATTAGTTGTTGCAGCCCTATTGAAGTTTATTGCGAGAAAGAAAGAAAAGAATATAGACATATATTAACAATGAAATAAAAAAAACAGTTTATTTTTAGTTTAATTCTTTATTTAAAGATGAACTGAACTGAAATTTGAGAAAAGGTGATATAACAGATGTATTTTATTTATTCTCATTGGTACAATTTTTAAAATGGCAGAATTTGTTAAAAGGGATAAAATGGTACATTGAAAGTGTTGTTTTTGTTACACGAGCGCCGCCATGTTGGATTTCAACGTTCGACTACGTCACTGGCATGGTAAGCCACTCCGTTGCCTACCCGCACCAGCAGAACAGCCGTAGCTTGTAAACAGTCTGAGGCTAGCTGACATGGCTGAGGAAACAGATTTTTTAGCGACACACTATTTAGAGATGTGTACTTTCGTCAATGAGTACATGAAACGTCTGACAATGAACGAAATGTTTTATTTACACAAGTTACAAGTTCAATGCATCACGTTAACGTTACTCGAATCCTTGATATTCGGTTGAGGGGGAAAAGATCCCTGATGTATAGTTCAATGTAAAGGATGGGATTTTCTCCTTCCTAAATGCACCCTCGCCCATAGAGTGAACTGCCAGTACGCTGTTAATCTAAACAATCTGAGAAAAGTGTAACAAGTTAGCCCAGCCGTCACCTATTCGTAAAATACCCTGCTACTTATTAGAGACAGCATAGCCTCCTTCAACACGTTTCTCTCACCGAACAGCATCCGAAATGAACGGTGCGTGGCGATGCATTTTTCGCCGATCAATAAATTTCCATGTTGACCTCTCTGCAACAGATCGTCTCCGTGCAGTGTCGTCTCCACAGCGCTCGCGCCCACAGTCACTTTCCCCCAAACGATCCTGTACTGCAAGTGAAGCCTGAAACTGATCGTCCTCCATGTGGTGGTAGTTAGACACTACCGGCCTGTCCCTCACAGGCTCAAATGCGTAATCCATGCCGTTAAAAGCGCTCATTTTCGTCTGTGTATACAGGACCTACAGCTGTTGTCTATGGCGCTCCGCGGGTCCTACCATGCCAGTGACGTCATCGGAACTGCCAGCGCTAACAAGCGCAATTTTGCGTTGCTTAAAAAAGCTATATTAATATATATTTTTAAAAAATGTTTAGTGTAATTTACTTTTAATTGTCATAAACAACACGTTTTCAACGTCGATATTTTTCAGTTCAGTTCATCTTTAACGTTACTTTCTTTAAGAGTGTTATAATTAAAAGAACGAGGGTGCAAATGTTAAAAATAGCACTATAACAGGAGGGGGAAATCGGAAAAGCTACACTCCTGAAATTATGTTTAATCTGACCAATCAAAGCCCTTGCTGTCTGCGTCGCCTCGACGCGTAGTTACACATTTTTGGAGGTGCACGTCGAGCTACGGCGGAGGGGTCGGAGAGGGGTTCGCGTCGACGGATGGGTGTCTGCGGGGGTACGCCGTCGATTCGACGCAGAAGCATAAAACAGGCTTTATGCCCGCTCTGCACAGCCAGTTCAACCTCGTACAATCAATAATCAAACCACTGTTCCCGGCGCTGCTCGCGCGTCACAGAATGTTCATAAAGCGCTCCCCGTTCAGCGCTCAACGCAGTTTGCTTCGCGCTCCACTCAAATCATCCCCCGCTCGCTCCAAAAAACGAAGAAAAAAAGCTACATATATTTTTATTTCACTTTTGGGTTAGACCACAGCCTTACCTTACAAAGAACTAAAGACCAACAACAACATTTTCCAAACAGAAATGTTTCATTTCAAATTACAAATTAGGACTAGCAAGAACAGGAATGTAGCATACACAAAAAGTCCTGTAAAATTAAACGAATAAATGGGCCTAATAATATAAATAAAAATTATATAAACAAAAATATATATAAAAGTTTTTTGAAAGTAAATTAACTATAGGCCAGAATTTTGATAACTGAACTTTTGCCCAACGCACACGATGAAAATGTAAATGGGCTTATAACCATTGTACAGACAAACTGCTGTAAAATTTAATGAATAAATGGGCCTAATAATATAACTAAAATAAAAATATGAACAAAAATGTAAAAAAAAAAAAATATATATATATATATACACTCACCGGCCACTTTATTAGGTACACCTGTCCAACTGCTCGTTAACACTTAATTTCTATGCAGCCAATCACATGGCGGCAACTAGGCATGTGCATTTAGGCATGTAGACATGGTCAAGACAATCTCCTGCAGTTCAAACCGAGCATCAGTATGGGGAAGAAAGGTGATTTGAGTGACTTTGAACGTGGTATGATTGTTGGTGCCAGAAGGGCTGGTCTGAGTATTTCAGAAACTGCTAATCTACTGGGATTTTCACGCACAACCATCTCTAGGGTTTACAGAGAATGGTCCGAAAAAGAAAAAACATCCAGTGAGCGGCAGTTCTGTGGGCGGAAATGCCTTGTTGATGCCAGAGGTCAGAGGAGAATGGCCAGACTGGTTCGAGCTGATAGAAGGGCAACAGTGACTCAAATAACCACCCGTTACAACCAAGGTGGGCAGAAGAGCATCTCTGAACGCACAGTACGTCGAACTTTGAGGCAGATGGGCTACAGCAGCAGAAGACCACACCGGGTGCCTCTCCTTTCAGCTAAGAACAGGAAACTGAGGCTACAATTTGCACAAGCTCATCGAAATTGGACAATAGAAGATTGGAAAAACGTTGCCTGGTCTGATGAGTCTCGATTTCTGCTGCGACATTTGGATGGTAGGGTCAGAATTTGGCGTCTACAACATGAAAGCATGGATCCATCCTGCCTTGTATCAACGGTTCAGGCTGGTGGTGGTGGTGTCGTCATGGTGTGGGGAATATTTTCTTGGCACTCTTTGGGCCCCTTGGTACCAATTGAGCATCGTTGCAACGCCACAGCCTACCTGAGTATTGTTGCTGACCATGTCCATCCCTTTATGACCACAATGTACCCAACTTCTGATGGCTACTTTCAGCAGGATAATGCGCCATGTCATAAAGCTGGAATCATCTCAGACTGGTTTCTTGAACATGACAATGAGTTCGCTGTACTCAAATGGCCTCCACAGTCACCAGATCTCAATTCAATAGAGCATCTTTGGGATGTGGTGGAACGGGAGATTCGCATCATGGATGTGCAGCCGACAAATCTGCGGCAACTGTGTGATGCCATCATGTCAATATGGACCAAACTCCCTGAGGAATGCTTCTAGCACCTTGTTGAATCTATGCCACGAAGAATTGAGGCAGTTCTGAAGGCAAAAGGGGGTCCAACCCGTTACTAGCATGGGGTACCTAATAAAGTGGCCGGTGAGTGTATATATATATGCCTCCATAAATGTTTAAAAGTAGGCTAATTAATTATTAGGCTAGATTTTGATAAGCCTAACTAATTTTTGCGCAGCGCGCACTATTAAAATTTAAATTGGCTTAGGCCTATATCATCTGTACACACACACACAAAAAAAAAGCAAACAAAAAAAACCTGTAAAATTAAACGAATCAATCGGCCTAATTATATATAAAAATCATCTACATCAACATCAACGTGTTAAATTAAATACATTTTGGTAAATGAACTGGAAAAGGCCACCAGGCGCCTATTTAACTGAACTTTTGCGCAGAAAGCACGTGGATGACAAGTTATATTGTCTCAAACTTAAAAAAAAGAAAAAAAAAGAATTGCTTTCGTTATCTAGCCTACAGTTCTTTTGAGTTCACCTTCAAGAACACGAGTTTGGACAATGTCTGAGGCTTCAGACACATGCGGTGGTTTCTTGAAAGCAGGCCAGCAGCGGAGAAAACCCTCTCTGCGCTCACAGACCCGCTTGGGGATGCTGAATACAATGCAAGCAACTCTAGTCAGGCGGGGAAAGACGTGGAGTTTTCTCTTGATGTGAGCGGAGCGGGAAATAGGGCGGTCGTGTTTTCCGTCTATTTGAAGGTTATGCTAATAAACATGTTGCATTCTATACGGCCTGATTATGTCATTTTTTAAGTTACATAGCCTGCCTCCAGTTTTCCTCAACTTGACTAATTAAGAGGCGATATTTGACCGGCATATCATCAAAATGTCCGTTAAACTAAACCTCTGCCGGTCACTTTGACCGGCACCATTTTTTTCTAGCGGAAACTCTGGTGTGGAGCATTGGCTGTTGTCAGAATACTTGTGCATTCAAAAATTTCACTGGATTATTACAATTAATGCCACAATTAATGTCTGGAAATGTAAACTGATATTTCCTACAACAACAAAAAATACGACAACACTACAGACACTGCAACAAAATATATAAATAACTGGCTTAAAACCATTTATTTGAGGCGAAAATACTAGTGTGCTTAAGACTTCAGCACAGTACTGTATGTTTATAATTGTCACTCAGATGTTTAGAAATCATATCTGGACCGAATAGTAACAAATTCAAACCTGTATAAAATATTAATGTAAAATAAACCTATAATCACCACTTTTAATAATAATGGGTTTGTTTTCTGTTCTCACATTGTTCTCCACTCACACTGCCTTTACTTAAAAAAACTAAAATAGCATGACAGTTTGATTGAATGTGTGTTATTCAGCCACCAGTCTATCCTCTTGCCTCATCATTTTCACATTCTTTTCCCTTCTGTTCACAAAAAAATCTTTTTTAATTAAAACCGAAGTATTTTGTGTTATGTACTGTAGTTCTGCTGTCATTCCATATGTATTTGTACCTTTTGTCAACAGTGACCCAGTTAGACTGCTTTACTGTGTTTACACATCACAAACCCAGAGGTAAAATAGTCCACAAGAAGTAAAGTGTAGCAGTGTAGAAAAGTGAAAAAAAAAAAATAAACACAGAGCTCCTCTGACCCTTATTTCTGAATGCATTATTGTCTCGCGAGATCTGATGCGATATTTTGGCTGTCGTGGACGGTCATTTTAATAATGCAAATGAGGGTCCATTTTTGGTAGTTTGGTCTGTTTTTGAATGTTGATTCTGGCAGTTAACCACAGAGCAACTCGCGTGTGCACTACATTTCTGCATCTTTCTTGACTGAATATGAGGGGGAGAGGGACAGCGCGGTCTTCTTGCAGCATATGTCTGCGGTGTCCATATATGGTATATCCTGCCCCGTCTTGACGTCAAGTCGGGGGAGAAATTAAAATCTCGTATTTGAGTGCACGTGGGCTGGTTTACGAACCCTGGGGTAAACAAACGCTTCAGTTTTGAATATCGGCTTCCCGGCCAATGTATATAATCGTTAAGCAATCATAACATACATTGATTCTCGTGGAAAAGTGAAAATTGCAGGTTATGACTCCTTTAACGTAATAAAACGTAATAAATGTCAAGATTAAGAATCTTCAGTATATCTAGTAAAAATGGCAATAAAAGTGATAGCTATATATATATATATATATATATATATATATATAGATTATATATATATATATATTTAGATAAATAAAACATGAAACATGAACATATACATACAGTGAACTAGAGTATTTTTAATATCCGACATGCGTTTCACAGGAAAATATTGTTCAATATTAAGTGCCCCCAACTAAGCCAGCCAAAAGCCAAAGGTGACAGTGGCAAGGAACTCTATCAGGTGACAGAATGGAGAAAAAAAAAAAAAACCCTTGGGAGAAACCATGCTCAGTCGGGGAACCAGTTCTACAGAAATTCAATAATCAAATATAGAATAAAACACAGCATAGTCTTCATTACATGAATTAATCTTGCTTTGAATCTTAATAAAGCTTCAACAGTTATTCAGTTATTTGTTTTATTTTGTTGTTTGTTTAACATTAATGGTTACGAAACACTAAACTACATTTTCTGTGAGTCATGCATGTTCCACACCATTGAAGACAAGGTTACCATCGTCATTTAATTGTAGGAGCAAACTAGTACACATTTTAAGCTTTCTTTTCCTTTTTTCATCATCTGGGTTTAAAATTGTCTTTGTGTCAACTTCAACATTTTCTTACATCATTGACTCTTCTTTGTCTTATTATTTCTGAAACTGCGTATCCTTATTGATTAAATTGATCCCCTCTCCAAAAGCAAATTGATTAAATATTGATTAAATGTATGCCCTCTCTTTATTTAATAAATTGATCCCCTCTCCAAAAGCTAACTTACAATTTTTTATGTCATTGTCAGAACCAAAGTGGCAGTATTTAACAGTTATGGGAGATCAAACTGAAAAGAGATTTTTCAAAATGTCTTTATTTCTCAGGTGGGTGTTCACGGCATTAGGATAGAATTTTTTAATGAAAAAGGATCAAAGCGCACCGCCACCTACCTGCCAGAGGTTGCGAAGGAGCAAGGTGAGAAAAAAAGTACACTTGCTTGAGTTTTATCTGCATTCGGTTACAATATAACAGCAGAAACAAAATGAAGAATAGGCCAAAAGGTAACACTCAAGCAGTATAAAAAAACAGGATTGAATTTGTTCTCTCTCCATAGGATGGGACCACATTCAGACCATAGATTCCTTACTTCGAAAGGGAGGTTACAAAGCTCCCATCACAAATGACTTCAGGAAGACAATTAAATTGACCAGGTGAGAGAATTACCTTTTCTAAACAACAATTTTTCATCACTATACAATACAAGGCTATATTAGTGAATCTTTTAGTTCTTGTGGCCAATGGTACTAGAGTCTTTTTTCACAGGATGTCATAGGCAGCAGATTTAGAAGGTTTTTATTTTTCATTTGTATTTTCTTGTTTAGTAATTCTGAACAGATCTTTTTCTTTTAAACCATTTTTTGGCATCCCCATGTGGTTTGGTATCGCACCTTGACTAGTTAACTATCCACCTTATTCTGCTCTAAACTATGCACTCCGCCATGACGACGACTCCGGTTGCCAACTTCCGGTTCGAGTCTGGTCTATGCTTTTTTGCTATGCGTTTTATATTGTCACATCCCCACATCGCTAAACTAAATCGAAAAAGACATTCATCCAATGTCATCTGGGGCCTCATTTATAAACGTTGCGTACGCACAAAAGAAGGCATACGCCGCTCTCTACGAAATAGTTGGTATTTATAAAAATCAAACTTGACGGTAAAATGTGCAGTCCTTCACGCAAGCTCTGACCCAGGCGTACGCACAAAAACGGGTGAAATGAGAAATGGCGACACTGTCGGCAGTTGGAAAAAAAACGTGAAAGTGTGTGAAACTGTAGACGGTTGTGTAAAATAAATGGCATTACTGCCTCTCATAAATAACACAAAGACTTCACAAAGCAAGTCTTACAATTAACAGCCTACACAAACACAGAAATGCAAATTAACACATATTTCCAAAAAGAAAGAAATATGTTCTTCAATAATATTGGCATATACAATTCATCCTCATAAATAAGATGGTAAACAGAACGAAATAATGTACAAAACTGATGTTCTCGTCATGTCCGTCTAACGGAGCAGATATAGCAATTAGATAGTCAGTCAGATAGATAATTAGGGAGATGTATAGATAGATTGATAAATAGATATATTTAGGCCTATTATTTGTCCACAGTTGTTTTCATCGTAAAAATATCTTCATCAGCTACGGAATAATGGTATTCATGCATATGCCTTTATTTTGTTTCATTTTTGATAAAATAACGTATGACGTGTCTCAACCATTCAGAAAGCTGCAAGAAATTACATTTGCGCTAAATTATTTCCCATTTAGATAACCGACATCTGTAGCTTGTCAGATGCAGAATGAAATGGATGTAAATAAAATGCCCCATCATGCGTAGCCTAATGACGCACAATGCCTAAAATTGCACTCTTAGAAGATGTGGCGATTAAATGGAAGGATTCGGAGTGAACGCATCATCTTCACAACAAAAGGTGTGGAAAAAATATATTATTTATTCAAGAATTCCCTCATTGCACAGTTTATTTCAGTTAGGACAGTCTTGATTTCGCCCAACTCCTTGGCCACCTCTCTAATTGAATTAATGACTAGACGCTTTTTTGCCTCGACTTTGACGTCCGACCATTTCTTTTTTATTTCGGCCACAGTTCGAGGTTGTGAGGCTACAGCATTTGTAGCGTCTGCAACCTTTTGCCACTCAAGTGCCTTTTTGGCATTAGTAATGCACACTGTGCCCTCCAAACAACATTTTTCTCCTCTTTTCCACCTCACTAACGATAACTTCTACTTCACATTGAGTGAAGCTACGTTTTTTTTAAATTCCTCTCTGTGTTTAACATGATTTCGCAATTGATGAATATTAACTTGTCAAGTCAAGTCACATTTATTTATATAGCGCTTTTCACAATACAGATTGTATCAAAGCAGCTTCACAGTGATAACATGAAAGTAGTACAACACAGATCAATAATATTGTTAAATATTAAATATTAAATAACCCCAACTAAGCAAGCCAAAAGCAAGGCGACAGTGGCAAGGAACCAAAACTCCATCAGATTGGATGGAGAAAAAACCTTGGTAGAACCCAGGCTCAGTCGGGGGAGGCTCACTTGTGGGCGTTTCACGGACTATTTATGGGCAACTATGGGTGCGACATGAAGCCGCAAAAACTGCGCTACATTTAGAATTGATTGTGATTTATTAAGGGAAAAATGTGTAGAATGTGCGTGCGCACGGTTTTATAAATCCGAATATTTCTGTGCGTACGCACGTCCTATGTTTCATCCATACGCCACTTCTGACGCAAATCCTACGCAAAGTTTTATAAATGAGGCCCCCTGATCACGTTATTTTTTTATGAAATCACAGATAAAAACAAAATGAACGTTTTTCTTTTCTTCATAACTTCCAAAGGTTAGCTGATGCATGACTGCACGATCTCCCTAATCCAGCAATACATGAACATCCAACAGTTTCTATCACTCTGACTGCTGCAGAATAACAGTACTATAGACGAATCCGGCGAAACTACCGGAAGTAAGCGGGCGCCATTACTGAGCTGTTGCTGGGTAGCGTTGCGCCATTGCCTTCTATTGTTTTAGTTGCAACTTGCGTCCATTGGAATAAACAGCTCGCGATTTACGACTGTCACTAACGTTACAACGTTAGCCCTTGTATAATGTCGAGTGGGTAAACAGTTTCCGTTATAAATTGTTTCAATGGTGGCAGTAAAATTTCAATTTTGAAGAGAAAACATTGTGAATACCCCGGGTCGAGTGCCCCTGTCTGGTGCCGTACGGTTTATACAGATTTCCTGGGCGAGTACAAGACGCGGACATTTGCGTATAATAACAATTATTTAATGACATAAGTAAAAAAATATAATAAATGTGTGATATAGTGATCAGCAAAATCTCCTCTCTTGTTATTTTTTCTATTCAATTTACATGCTATGGTCATTAAATGGCTTTCCTGAGCTGAATGTAACGTTATGTGACATATTTGTTCTCCTGCTGTTATATTGACCTCTTTCCATGGTTTAAAAACAGTAGTTGGTCGATATTATGTATACTTTCTAGCTGTAACGTTACCTTACCCATGCCCGTTGCAATGTAAAAATTAGATAAATAATGGACACAAATGAAAAACATGAAATTGTTTATTTGATTTCATTTATTTATTTATTTATTGTTGCCAAATGGACAGATCTTTTTTTTAGTTTCCTCGGTAGCAAACGTTAGCCTAGCTTGCTTGCCAAGCTATTTTCATAAATAATCTGTAAGATCGTTTGTACCTTCATCTGTGACTGGAGGCCAATGTCTAACATCATCAACCCAACAAGTCTGCCTGGCTGTAGCTGTCATCAAGGGTGCGTTATCACCTTATCTCCGAGGTTTGTTTACATACCGGTGCATATGTCTATGCCGGTGTAACAGCTCAGTAATGGCGTCGCCACAAGATGGCAGCCTACACAAGAACGCTCGTCGGATTCGTCTATAAGGTTAGGCTGGTTAGTTTGACTCCTGTCTACCTCTGCTTTCAAAGATGCATAGTCTATATATTTCTCAGGCCTCTGAGGTTAGGCATAACGTTATGCCGAGTTTCATTCATGAGACCAAAGTCCAGTTTGCACACTGTCGCCTCCGTCATGATCATCTATTGTTTACTATATACTTCTTATTTATTAAAACCAGTCAATTGTTTGATGAAACATTGATTGAAATGAATAAAAAACGAACAATTCACTTCAAAGAAAGGTTGCTTTGTGGCTTCTCTTTAAGATCTCTGATCTCCGTTTTCAGAACGGCCATGTCCGTGAATATAAAACGCATGTGTAGACTGATATTTTTCTAATGTCTGGACCACTGATCTATATAATATATCATTGTATATAGATGAGTGGTCTGGACTAGAGTGCTAGCATTCTATGTAAACAAATACTTCAACAGGAAGTAGAAAACCGTTTAGTCAGTTGAACCCGCTATGAATCATGGGAAATAGAACGAGCGCAGATTAAGCTGGATATATAAGCTCTAAACAATTGTAACATTTAGTTTTTGCTTTTGTACTGCATTATGAAATATGCAGAGTAGTTTGATTTGAGTGAACAGATTGAATTTAGGCTTTTATTCACTAATTAAAATTCATCAACTCACACATCAGTTGTGGTAAACAGAAGCTCAAGCAAGTTCTCTTATACGAGAACCAATGATGTTCATTATCATGTTACGCAGCACGTTTGAGCTTCCGAAAGAGGTTTGTTTTTCGTGTCAAGCAGGTTTGGTTGAGCTTCTATGTTAGCTGATCAATGTTTATATATGAAAAAAAGCCTAAAAAGCTATCTATGGAGGGATAGAAAGCTCTCAGATTTCATAAGATCTTCATTTGTGTTCCGACGTCTTGGAACGACTTGAGGGTAAGTAATAAATGAGAGAATTTAGAGATGTTTTGCCTGAAATATCCATTTAAAGTAGATCATACAAAAAATGGCTGTCACTTCATTCAATTTGAGGTTCTCTTACATTGTCAAGTGTCTGGTTTCAAATGATACCAGGATTATGCCTGTTGACTGAAGGGTTCATGAAAAGCAGCCATTTCATTTTGGGCATGTCATTTTCAGCTTGTGTCCTTGCTGGTTAAGGGGTTAAAGAAGCGTGTCTCCTTGAAGACTTAAATTTGAATACCGGCTGCTATAATTGGTATATTATGATATTTTCTTTGCTTATAAATATTGCCTAACTATTTTGGAAAACTTCTATTATGGTTTTACTATTACAACTGCCACTAATTGTGAAAAATGTTGGCTATAGCAGTATGTTTAGATCTAATCCTATTGCACTGCTAAGCATTATAGCCAACTCGACTTCTGCACTCTCACAAATAATTTCATAACTAACTAAGTGTAAACACTATTTAAATAACGTAGAACGAGTTCTCAACCCCCACAAGCTTGCATCATCCACTTAGATGATACGACAGTACAACAGCGCCAATACGCTCACCACACATAGGTACACCTACTGTGTATAGCTGATAGGTGGAGAGGAGAGAGAGTGATGGAGCCAATTGAGTAGATGGGCTTATTCAGAAACCATGATTGAGTCAGGACCAATGGAGTGAATCTGGCCTGGACACCGGGGTTGAATTCCTATTGAGAAGTGCCATTTGAATTTTAATGTCCACTGAGAGTCGAGACCACAGTTTTATGTCTTATCCTTATTATCTATTCTTGAGTCTCTGGCAGCCCATTGAACCATTTGCAGGAAAATGATCAAATTTGGCAGACAGATCTCAACATTAATGTGGCTATTTGCCACATAGGCAAATTATTGAACTCAAATTAATTTGATATATACATGGCTCAAGTACTCACAGTACTGTGAGTTATCTTGAGGTAAATAAAATATGTAACTACGGTAGTAAACATTTGAAGTGGATCACAAAAGTTCATCAAAGTTGTCCTAAGAATAGAACCAGGAATCATTTATAACTTTGAAAGGTTTTGATCCACTTCAAATGTCGACTACTGTAGTCCACACTCTCACTCTTTCTCGCAATTATATTTGTAATTTCAATCAAATAAATGTAATAAATTTCTCCTTTTGTGTTCCACAGAGGAAAGTTTAGTGTTTGAAACATGAAGGTGATTGATTACATCATTTTTACAGGCCTGTGTTGTGAACAGTATTTTGACAGTCTTCCACGGTTCTGATGCTTACCCCTTCTTCACCATTGTTTTAGGTACCGTAGTGAAAAGATGACAATGAGCTACGCAGAATACATCGCCCACCGCCAGCATCATCACTACCAGAATGGCATCGGGCACCCTCTCCCTCCATACAACCATTATTCCTGACAGCGAGCCGCATGACCAGTCACTGGACCTCTCTGCGGACATCTTCCCCGGAGAGCCTGCCTCCTCGTGGTCTAGCTATCTGTACTACTGTACCATTTTATGATGATAGTTTCCGTTGCCATGTCCACAGTCAGATGGAGGCATGGCAGCGGGTGCAAAATAAGCATTAGGTGATTATAAAGCGAAAAATTCATTTTGTCATTTTTATTATTTGTATTAATTTAGTTTTTGCAGCATATATATATATATATATATATCGACCCCTTATTATTATTATTATTATTATTATTATTTTTTTTAACAAATAAACAAGTACTAAGTTTTTTTGTTGTTTCAACAAATTTCCTAATCAGGTTTCTTAGTCTGTGGATGGAAATAAGTCATATTGAATGATGGGCTAGTTTTGAAGATAGTATAATTTTGCTCAGATTTTATCTATGCTAAGCTTTAATGACTTAATGAAGAGGAGGGGGGGATTGCCTCAGTTGTTACTTATTAGTTTGACTTTTTATCAAGCAGGCAACCACAGGGTTTAAGGGATGTCATTTCCTCTCTGTGTTATTCCTCTGATAACTTTCCTTTATTAGGGGTGATTTTCTGTTTTCCTTTTTTTGTCAATTTTGTTGTGGGTTATGCAGAGTGGCTGAGTTAGGCAGCGAAGAACTAGTTGACTCAAACTCATCAGATAATTGAAACCACTGTATTAAATTTGCTGTTGGGGATACCAGAATATTTACCTTGATGCGAAGGCCTGTTCTTAGCATTATTGTTGTTGTTGATTTGAATTGTATTACTTTGATGAACAGTCAGTTAGCCCATTTTTGTGTAGATTTGCTACTCTTAGGGAAAAAGGCATATTAATCTGTTAGTAATCCATCTCTTATTTAATTTCTCATGTTGATGTGCTCTAGTGGTGTTTGTTAGTGCTGTTCGCAAGTAAGTCTGTATTCAGGATAAGGGAGTAAATGAATGAGTCAGAGACTAAAGTTAGTTAAGGTCAACTGGGCTCACAACTGACTTCATGGCCAAAACGCTGTCTGAATTTGTGTTGTTTTGCTCCTAATTTGTCACACAGAGAGGAAAACCTGAGAGACCAAGGTCAAATGACAGGGATGAGCTAAAAAAAAAAAAAAAGCCATACTTTTTTCTTTTTCTTTTTTTTTTAATGCAGGCTGTGGCAGGGTGGTTGCTCTTAATGGCTATTTTAAATCCATTTTCTCCTGGCATGGAAAATGCTCCAGAAAGTTCTTTTTTGCTTTGTTTTTAATGATTTGGTCTTATGGATGAATATGATCATTTCTGTCTCGCATAGCAACAATGTTTACATCTCCATACAAAAGCCACTATATTTACAGTTGCTGTAATTGAGAAGATCATTGAGTAGATACAGTTGCTATTGTGGCTTTTTAATCCCCTCGATCTCTTAAACTGAAGATTGCTTGAATAATGTTGTCGGATCTGCCACTTCAAAACCAGGAAATTAATTTACATACGATGGTTATAACTGTCTACATAGTTTTCTCACTAACTATTTGCGTCACTGACAATGTTAGGTCCATTCTGAAAAGACCATGTCTAAGTGTTTCTTTTTTTAAGTCATCTTATCTGTAGATCGCAGTGAATTAGCTTTTTGAGGTTTCAGTTTTTAGATTGACAAAACTATTTCCTGTCATTTGTTTTCATATGCAAAATATTAAGGGCTTTTGGGGTTCCATCCACAGTCATTATTCAGTCCACTATAAACAAAAACAAAACAAAACAAAATAACCTGATTTCAGTTGTGTTGCCTTAAAAATGGTTAAGACATGGACCAGCAAATGTTGCCCCGATTGCTCAACTACCGTAAGACTGGTTATTTTGGCCAGCATCAAAATGGGTAGGTTTTGACCAGCGATGACTTTGTTCAAAACTTTCACACATTTATTTTTCCAATGAGGCCCTCCACTGCCCAGTTATGACCTTTAAAAAAAAATATATATATATATATATATATATATATATGAAGAGTTCAGATGCAAAAGCCTCTAAATGCCATTTGAAATTTTCTTCTTGAATGATGATTTTTATCAAACTTGTATATTTAAGTTCAGTAATTTCACTTAAATAACAATTAATAGGTAATCATCATTGCCATTTAAGTGAAATCACTGAACTTAAATATAAAAGCTTGATAAAAATGATCATTCTAGAAGAAAATTTAAAATGGCACTTAGAGGCTTTTGCATCTGAACTCTTCATATATATATATATATAATTTGCTTATCTAAATCCTACCTACCAATAAGACACATTTGTGGTGTCTCACATTCTTTAAAAACCCTTTAAATATCTCCACTTTTCTGCCTCAGTTTTAAACCCAGTTATTGTTTTATAGTTGGACAATCCAGGCCTCATTTTCGGTCCATTAAAACAGCACAAACTGTTTCAAAGTTTTTTTGTTTGTTTGCTTTTTTTTCTGCTGCTGCTGCAAAACCAAGTCGAGAAAATTTGATGTATAAAAAGTTGCAATACATTTTTGCATGAATTGGAGGCCTCCTGTTAAACATGGCATGCTTGTTTCACTGCTATATAGATATGAGAAAACAGACTATATAAAATGGTGCTATTGGACCTCATGTTGGGGGTGGTCGCAGCAAATGTGACTGGTCATGTGGACTCATTGATCATATCAGACTTTTTATTATCCTCAAAATATGCAGATCTGTTTTACAGGTGTTTTTTTCCTACCAGTGTAACAAAATCTCCTGCAGGTTTGAAAGGACAAGTAGTGACGAGTCTAACCCCATCTTTCCCTCATGGCCTGGGGGATTCGGGCATATGCTAATATCATGTGTTATAGATGTGCACATTTACGCAATACACAATTACCCTGGAAATTCACTCTCTGTATCCGTTGATGTTCACGTTAATTTACGTCGCCTTTTTGAACTTACGGCTGGATTAACTGGCTGTTGCTGAAATATGGCCAAAGCGATAATGATGGTCAGTGTGCTGTGAGTTTATTTTGCTAACATTGTGCAAATATCATTGTTGCGGTGATGAAACACATTTGTTTGTTTCTTTCATAGAACTATATGTATACATTTATACGTTAACTTGCAGTCGTTTCATGATTTTTCAAAACCTTCCTTAAAGTATTTTGTGATTCCTAGTGTAGTTTGAACATGCAAAACTTTATCAATCTCTAGCACATTTGAACACTGTAGAGACTATCAGCACCTGTCCTACATTGCTCAAAGATGAGTTCAAAACGTGCGCGTCTTGGCCCGTTTAAAAAAAAAAAAATTCTCATTACAATCTCCTTGATTTTCTGTAACTTTTAACACAACTGGGACTAGTGTTTGGTATGTAATGCTAATGCTCATTTTAGGCATAAATGTTGGGTTGTAACACCTTCACACGAGCTTCATGTTTACTGTTAAAACCATAGTCATTTGGAAGTTAGGCTCATGTTACCTTTGTGTGTTCAACCGAACCAAAGATGCCTCCAGCCATGTCCAAATGCTGCTCTACAGACCTGCCTTCCTGTCCTTCCAAAAACCTTCCCTGCAAGAGAAATGTCTTTTTGTTTTTGTGTATTTACTTTTTTCTTTTGTACAATTTCTAATATTGTTTTAGGTTTTTAGCTACCTAAGTTCAATGAATTTTCATTGTAGCTGTTTTTGAAACCTTGCACGGTGTCTATGACCGTAATACTAGGTTGCACTTTTTTATTTTGTTTTCATCATTATTATTATTATCTATTTTTGTAAAAAAAAAAAAAAAAAGAAAGAAAGAAAACCCCATAGCGTGCCTCTTAGATTTATGGGTTTTTTTAATGTGTTTTGTTTTTTTCCCTAAGACCAGCAGTTATACTTTATACAAAAGATGAGCTAATCCTTATTTTTAAATGCCATTTAAAAGGAGAAAAAAAGAAGCCTTTTTCTTTACTCTGGACCCAGTAGCTGCACTGGCATACAATCGCACTGGTAGATATAGAGGGGAGAGGGGAACTATAAATAATAATAATAATGATGATGATGATAAAAAATAAATCTAAGAACTACAATAAACTTGTTTGAAAACTTTTTTGTAAAAAAAAGAAAAGAAAAAGTAAAAAAAAAAAAAAAAAAAAACAATGACTGTTTTTGTACATCAAGTTAATTCTTTTCAAAAAAAAATATTTTGGACCTAGTTTCTAATTATTATTTTAGTGGTTTTCTATGTCCTGGAACTTTGAGAAGATGAGTTTTGACCGTGCCCTTCGATGATTGACATCTTGCAGCACTAAGGTTGCCTGGCGTAGCCCTTGATGCCCACCACTGGTTTATTTCTGGTTTGAGTTTGGATTCTCTCTTGCTTTATGAACTTGATATTTTGAAGTAAAGACTTGGTGAAAAAAAAAGAAACATTTTTATCCTGTAGAACTAGATCCTTTACCCCATTGAATTGCTGTTAGAGTGATGAGACTTGAAATGGGCATTTATTATGAATATGGTAGTATGGCTAAAAAAAACAGACAAAAATGACAAAACAACAAAAAAATGTGTTGGGAGGGGGAGGGGGGGTTGGGGGGCAAATAGATGGGTTAGATGTGAACTATGGCTGTGGCAATGATAATGTAGTTTTAAAGCATTATTGTTATTACCTTTTAAATCATTTATCCAATAAAAAAAATCTGAAAGAACATGCATTGGGTGTCTTTATGCTTCACTGAATATCTTGATTTTTTTGATGAACAGACATGAAGCCAAGACAATCCTCATGGATGCTACATGTTGGAGAAGACCTTTAATATAGACCATATTTCATAAAAACATGTACAAAACTGAGATCAGAACTAATATTTCCCTTTCAGTCAAGTTGCATACATTGAAATGAGAGTGATCCCATAATTCACTAGAATGCACTGGATTTCTTACATTAGGCCACAAACTGCTTTGATTTTATGTTTGGATCTTTGACATGGATATGTTGGAATACGCTTCAAGTGCAGAGCAGTTTTTGGGGCCAAAAGAACCTTCTAATGGAACTAGTTTTTCCTCCTCATTTGTCTACACATTGAACTTTTTTGTACATCGTTTTCATGTATAAGGTTAACACTCAGTCATTCATGTACAGTATAAGGTAAACACTTTAATGCAGGTCTGAAACAGCCATGCTCAAGTTCTAATAATCTAGTTAGTTTGTAAAATAAATTTCCACTGAACTGAATCAAATCATTAGATAACTGTGTTTAGTTAAATATTGAGACTGTAAAAAATAAGTTTGTAAAGGGAAAATGAGTGAATTGTTTTAACTGGCCCAGTAAAAAAACATTTAAAAGAATTATTGGTTAAAAATAAAAACTACCCTTAAACTGATCATTCGGTCTATCTACAAAACAGTCATTTCCCTTGAATAACATCATCAGTAGAATGCGGCTAATGGAATCAAATGGACACCTTCAGCCAACAGCTAATGGCTTCCGTGTAGAATGTATAGATTTCTGACTATTTACATAATGATATTAAAGAAAGATGCTGCCAGGGGATTGGAAATGCCCTGGAAAATCTCCTAGACACACAGTACCACCACATTTATGAATTCCTTAACAGGTTAACAATAATAACAAAGTGTAATTTCGAGACAATCTTTTAAAACTGATTTTCCAGGACGCAAGGCGTGAGGAACTGTGCAACCACTGTTCAGCAAATGAGTTGGCTCCCTTTTACTGTTCGATGAGCATGACTAAAGAAGGCAACATGAGAAGAACGGTTACGTCTGTTGAGAGTTCACCGAATCTTCATTTTGCTAAACATTTAGACTGAAAAGAAAAAGGCATGGTTGAAGCTTGAATCCTGCTGTCCCCTGCTCCTATGGTGTAAAATGAATTCTTCGATCCAGCTATGAGAAACCAGGTTAGGACCAAACAACAACAAACTGGAAAATAAAGGTATGTACTAACGTTACGCTTTTATCTAGAATGCTGGACAAGTTTTGGTTCAGGAGCATGAGGTTTTGTCCATGTGAGACTGCTGATAAAAATACTAGTCCATCTTCTTGTTCCGTAGACGCAGACGTGCTATATCCAGTAAATCCCGGCATGTGGGAGCAGTGTGTTGTGAGAGGATGGTCAGAGCCTTGCCGTGCAGTAAAGTCAAGGCCGTCTGGTGGCCCGTTGCCCACACTCGATACCAGGGTCCATAAAACGGGTCAGAGACAGCAGGACACAGCATGTTGTTCAAATTCACTTCGGTCAACTAGTGGGAAGCAAAATATAAGATTGAGTTAGTATAGGGACACAATATAACTAAACATATGAATGCAGATTATTCAAGCAGAATTTGCTCGATTTCATGCTTCATTTTACGAAAAATACCAGGATGCAATTAATACTGCAGTGCAAGTTGCATATTCAACACTGCCACAAGGGGTGCTATATGCCTTCATCACACTCCAACGCTTGAAAAACATAAACTGATAACAGGCTAGAGCTGAAGCTAGATTATCAAGTAAGGCTAAATATTTTGAAATACTCTATTTAAGTGAATTTTCTTGTCAAATTTAGCCACCGTCCATAGGTGGAAATTTATCAAAATCACTAAATGGAGCCTGATGTGATAAGATGCAGATTGCTATAAAGCAGCCATTAGTGAAACGGTTTTAACATTGTCTATTAACACAGTGACCAACCAGAACAGGACAGGAACAGGAACTGGAACTGTTTTGTTCTCCCTCAATCTTTCCACAAGTGTGAATGATCGTACATTTCTTAGGACTCCCAGGAATAGAAAAGTTGTGCAACGAAAGAAAGATGACAACACAAAATGGAAATCCTCTCCATTTCCAGATCTATATTCAAGTGAATGTTTGGGACACAAGGTATACATAAATGCACAAATGAAAGTTCAACATTACACAATCCTGTATGGAGCTATTAATATGACAAAATGATTTGAATTTGTAAATTTGAATTATTTGCAAGTGTAATCTAACAAAGTTGAATTTTAGGTGGTAGTTTAAATAGATCTGAATTTGAATTTTTTTGTAATGAATGAAATTTGTCAAACTGAAAGGTTTTTATGGCTGAATTTTATAGACATGTATTTTCAAACAGCTAGTTTTTTTTTGTTCTGAATTCAAATACTGCAAATATTCAGTTTAAAAAAAAATACAGATTCAAGTTTAAGTTGAAAAAATTCTGATCTTCAAATTCAGTTTTCTAAGATTCAATGTCAAAAATTCAGGTCTAATAGAAAGTAGGTCACAGGTCATCCACAGGGAAGAGTAGATGATCGCAGAAAAGTCGAACAGAGGGACTGCAGAAGTTTTCCAGCTGAACGTGGTGGTGGTGGTTCAAGAGGCTGTCACTCTCTTGACTCTGATTATGAATCGCTGGATTATTTTGTTTATATGTTAGGTAGCGTTCTC
Source organism: Pimephales promelas (assembly GCF_016745375.1). The sequence continues at coordinate 2,120,331 of NW_024121588.1, forward strand.
ATCACATGAGACATTGGTCTCTGGTGTCAGTTTATTTTGAGTAAAATTGATTAGAACGCCGCCATGTCTTCTACACGCACAGGACGCGACGCAACACAGTGCTTGAAGCGACTGCTGTAAAGAGCTGGGACTAGGTCAGAAATAGGAAGGGGAATCCGTGTGCTGTTGGGGATTTCACGGGTCGCTCCGCTCGCGTCCGGTCTACACTGCGTTGTAAATGTAAGCATTTATGAGAGAATGAGAGTGTGAATTAGCCATTAAATGTCCTACAATAAGCCTACATAGACGTTGGAACCCCAGCCGCCCCCTAAATTCACCTAAGCACGGACGTCGGTTTGAAATGGGCAGCCTTTCTGCTCAACCCGTAAATAAATGCATCGATCCGCAAATATTTGTTTGAGTGGACGGTCGAAATATTTTAACTTATGCTGCTGCTCACGGACAGGGACTTTTTAATTTCCAGCGGAAGGTAGATTTTTGGTGGTTTAACTTCATGAAATTTGGACTAATACATTTTTTTTTTTCAACTTTAATATGATTATTTATATTTATTTGGTATTCGGTTTAGAAAAGCAAGTAGGCTACTCGAGTTATAGTAGAGTAGCCTATAGCCTGATGGTGGACCGTCACTCAGATGACACACTATGTTGTTATTGTAGCCCATATTTTGATTATCAAAAACCAGGACACTCGGCCCGGCAAACAGATACTCAAATGATAGTTTACTCAAAGATGCCTTATTAATTTCAACACATTAAAGTAGGCTAGGCTATGTAGAATTTTTTTTTATATTAGCCTACAAGACAGGACAAATTCAGACAGGCTTATACTCAACATGTTTTATTATGACAGGTTTCAAAAATAATGAGTGAAATAATAATAGAAATAACATCTATTCTGTATTAGGAAAATAAATATATAAATAATAAATACTAAAAAGATATATGTATATCTTTAGTTTTCTTCCTCTTTATCCTGTTTTTCTTCATCATCCTCCTTGTTTGCTCATATATATTTTGCTGTAGAGCGGATCTTTCCCAGCAGTTTTTTGAAAACCAGGATATTTTCATCACTTTATAAAAAAACAGCCAGGACAACCAGGACAGAACATGAAAACAGGAATGTCCAGGGAAAACAGGACTGTTGGTCACCCTATATCTGTATCCTCCTGAGGCCCAGACCATAAAGAAGTTTTTTTTTTTTTTTTATGTAATCACATTGTTAAGAGGATAAGAAACAAATTTAAAAAAAAAAGATCACGATATTTTATTCATATGTTATGCTATGACATATGTAGTGGACACATGACTCGATTGTTTAAAAAAATAAAATGACATGGAATTATATATATTATTGTTTTTTGCCTGGCAACGCTTCCAACTTGCGCTTGTTTGTTGCGTGAAAAATAGGCGTCCGTTCTATTTTTAGCCACGCATGTCACGCATGCAGGCAGTGTCTAAGCTCTAACATGGGAGCCGAAATAAAAACGGACACGCAACGAAGCCAGTGTGTCTCCGGCCTAAACGCTTCCAGTGTGAATACTCTCGCGCTGCTGCAGAGGCGATGTAGTTACGCTGATGCGCTGCTCAAGCATGCGGTATGAAGCGGCCGTGAAGGGGTTGCCCAGCCCAAGCACTCCGGTTCGCATCGTATTCACGATAGATGTAAAACGCAGTGTAGACCAAGCAGAGCGACGCGACCCGGCCGTGAAATCCCCAACAGCACACGGATTCCCCATCCTATTTCTGACCTAGTCCCAGCCCTTTGCAACAGTCACTTCAAGCACTGTATTGCGTCGCGCCGCTCCTGTCTCAGTTGTAGCCTAGACACCGTGGCGTTCTAATCAGTTTTACTCCAAATAAACTGACACCAGAGACTCATGTCTCATGTGCTGAGAACGCTACCTAACATATAAACACAAAATCATCCATGGTTAATCGCTCCGGGCAATTCATGAGAGTGGAAGCCGAACCACCGTACAGCTGGAAAACTTCTACAGTCCCTAATTGGGCAAAATGCTCTGTTCGACTTTTCTGCGATCATCTACTCTTCCCTGTGGATGACCTGTGACCTATTTTCTATTAGACCTGAATTTTTGACATTGAATTTGACATTGAATTTTAGAAAACTGAATTTGAAGATCCGAATTTTTTCAACTTGAAAACTTGAATCTCTATTTTTTTTAAACTGAATATTTGCAGTATTTGAATTCAGAACAAAAAAACTAGCTGTTTGAAAATACATGTCTATAAAATTCAGCCATAAAAACCTTTCAGTTCGATACATTTTATTCGTTACAAAAAAATTCTAATTCAGATCTATTTAAACTACCACCTACAATTCAACTTCGTTAGATTACTCTTGCAAATAATTCAAATTTACAAATTCAAATTCAGATCATTTTGTCATATTAATAGCTCCATAATCCTGTGGTGTTCAGTACAATGCCTAGGTGAATCTGGAATTGGTTTGAAAAGTGAATTATGTTGTATGAATTATAATGATCACGGCAATTCTAAAACCCTCCTGCTCAAGAAGAATTGAACGATTGACACAAAAAAAGTGTGTCATTTTTGAAATACTCGGTACTCTGCAAGTTTAAATCTAAGCAGAGAATATAAGGAAGTTCTGCAAGAAGGGAATTTTAGGAGAGCACAGAAAAAGCAACAGCAACAACGACCAAGCGTTTGCCCCCAATTTAAGATCTTCTCCACCAACTTTTAAGACTGCTTTTCCAGAGAACATTCACCTTCAAGGCTTCTTTCCTCTGCATGTTAAAGACAAGTAGCTTGTCTGTGCTCCAGCAGTTCACAGCGTTCTTCAGTCTTATTGTTTAAAAGAGTCCAGCTCCTTTATTTCCACTGCAATGCGACCCAGCACAGCTAGTGGAAGACATCACCGGACTCACTTATCACATGTCCAAGTCGAATGCAAATAACACTTTTATAATGAGCTTAAACACTTTAACACTTAAATAACCAAGGTCTCTGGAAAGAGGTCCGGTATTCATTTCGTACCACCTGTAAGACCCACTAAATTCTGGAGCCTGTTGTGAGATATTTGCTAAGGGTTTGTGGCCTGCACAGCACCATTTATTCAGCAGTTTAAGTTTGTTAAATATGATACATGCATGTATTCTGGTGAAGTTGGGGGAGAAAAGTCCTTGACTTCAAATCACCATTCTGTTGCAAAGCTACTCACTCCAGTCCCATTTTGACAGCAGTCTGACAGCAGTTGTGCACCCCCAACCCCCCCACACCCACACCCCCGCCCAGCCCCGCCCTCGGCTCATCCTCTCTATCTCCGCTGGGGTCTGCCTATTTTTTCAGCATTTTTCAAACATTGCCAGTGGGTGGAGTCAGGCTCTGACCAGGGGTTTAGTTACCCTTTAAAATGAACAACAGAGCATACTGAATTGAATAGTGTGTCCCACAATGCATCTGACTTGATATTACACTTGAAGTGATGAATTGACATGATATTTGATTAGGCTGCCAGAAGTTGACATTTTTACACAATATTGGATTAAAAATGCTAAATGCACTTGCTGAATTAAACACATAATGTGATGAGGTCGTGTGACAATATTGTGGAAAAATGTCAGCTGTTTGACTTACTTGAAAAGCGTGTCTATGTAAGGCAAGTATTCAGTAAATGGTAAGATAGTATTCCATACTTGACATAAGCTACCATACAACACTTTGTATTTCTAAAACAGTAAGAGTGGTATGTTGTTCTGGATTCTGCAATAGCGATTGAATGTCATACCATTCCAAGGCCCTGAAGGAATACAAAGTGGTAGAGGAAGAGGATTCCTGAGGACAGCAGCGCCCACCACATGTCACCCAGCGGCTCTGGCTTATACACACCTGAAAAACAAGACACATGACAGACGTTAAAATGCATGTAAAGTCCAGGGGCCAGCAGCACCAGCTGTACACAAGTTACAACTTAGTTTTGTTTTGTTATATTTTGAAGTTAAAAGTTAAAGTGAGGTTCATTCCTCGATAGGCCTACGATAGGTCACACTTCCTGCTTCCGGAACGTGGAGTAGGGACAGAACTTCCAGTCAACAGTATTTCTCGATAAGGATTTAGATTAGCCCTAATGTCTACATCCGAGGTGGACTGACCACGAGCTATGAGGTTGAGAAACGAAGGTTTTTGCTCCTATTGAAGCTATAAGTTTGTATGAAATCAACCTTGTTTAAAGAAAAACAAGTTTTATCCGCGATCTTATGAAAAAACTACACTACCCACAATCATAAGCATAGTAGCAACGTCTGCTGATTGGTCCAACTCGCAATTACCATAGAAACGTTTACCTTACTGGCGAACGGCTAGAGCTACCGGTTGCTCTGCATCAGGACGTAGACAGCCATACCTCAGCTTTCACACGTTACCACTTAAGAGTTTTCATTTACCACCTGAACCACATTATCATACTGTATGTCACTTCAGGCAGGTTGCGTAGTGATTTGGTCCAGCGTTATCCATCAGACTCCACCATTGTAAAAAGCTAACCGGAAGAGCCGTATCCCTACTAAAAGACGTACTTCAATTTCTTCGTGACATAGGCCTATTGGGTAAGAGGGCCCACAATGAAGTTTTCATCATTATATTCAATAATTCAAATTCAGGGAATGATTATATTAATATTTCCATAAATTACAAATGTATCTCATATCTTATTTATCATAAAAAAGCTTTGTAGCTACAGTAGAACCAGAATTGAAATCATGGGGAAGATAAAATGTATTTTAGCCCTGAGGCAAAGGTGGGGAATCCAACTACAGTCCAACTAGGGACAATCATTCAATCAGAACAGGCTACAACTATTATGATATCCTTCCCATCAACTAAAACATAGGCCTATAGCCTACATATTGTAATTCAGAAGAAAGATGGTGTTATTTGAAATATATCTTTCATTATTCAACTAAATATTTAATGTAATTAAATGATTAAATAATAAATTAATTCGTTCACACAAAGCATTGATATCCCAGAAACTGTGGAGCTGTAGTTGTCCTGTCTGAACATTACGAGACACTACAGGTTTGCTTATTTCTCTCGGAGCATCATTGCTTCACTCATGGGTCTTTTACTCAGGGCACATGAAATGCCATTCCATCCAAAATGGTCATATCAGTCGAATTTACATTTATTCATTTAGCAGACACTTATATTTAAAAAAAAATATCGTAAAGAGGAAACGCTTGTAATACAATGTTGTAGCCATCCATCGTTCAGGATAGTACAAGCTAGAATAAGGGAGGGATTAAGGGATGGCCAAAGGAATAGAGAAAGTGCTACTGATTTCAATAGTAGTTTACAGGGAAGCTAAAATGACAATGTGATGCACATGTGGACAATGGAAGATATAATCATGTGGGTCCAGGGGGTCTAGGGGTGTATTCCAGAAAGCAAGGTTATTTTACCGTCAAACATACCCTGAACTAGGGCTGGGCGATATGGCCTAAAAAAATAAAAATCCCCCCAAAAAATATTCACAAAAAATCCGACTTACGATTTAAATCGATTTTTTTCTGTCCCTACTTAAAATCAATCTGCAGATGACAAAGAAATTGTTCAAAACAAGTTTTACATTTTTGTTTTGATAATTCCCTTCTGTGATATTATCTGGATTAAAGTGCAATCAGAAACAACAAGCCAAAAAGACAAGAGGGCAGGCCCTGTCATTGTAAATAGTGTAAATGTAACATAACATGAAATGGGTGGATTGGGATTGTAAAAAAAAAAAATATAATAAAAACAACTTGCATCACAATAAATTTATTGTGATTGTCAAATTATTGGGTAACTAACTTAACATAATTTTATTAGGTTTATTAACCATAAACACAATGTTTACATGGTACAAAGACTGTATGCTACTGTTTTTATTATTGCTTAACACAAATTTCACAATTTCAAAGATTTGATTCTGATATTGATTCAGTATAAATTCCTTTGGATAAATATTAGGTAGATACGTTAATGTGTTATGTTAATTGTTCTCCAAAAATAAATTACCTAATGCTCTCTCCCCGTGTATTCACACGGTGTATGCAGGTGGCACTGGAACCTCTACAACGAGAGGGCATGCTGATTCTCCCTTACCTGGACGATTGGCTGCTTGGTGCCAGATCCCCTCAGCAAGTAGTCAACAACACGAAGCGCCTACTGGAGCATGTTACTGCTTTAGGCCTGAGGGTAAACCTAGAGAAAAGCTGCCTTACTCCATGCCAGTCAATATTTTTTCTGGGATTGCATCTGGACTCCAGAATAATGAGGGCTACCCTCACAGAACGCAGGAGGCAAGCTATACGAGGAGCCATAGCGAGGTTCCAGGTTCGGCGCAAGCTGCCATATCTCCATTTCTTACGACTAGCAGGCCTTCTCACGGCTGCCTCATCTGCCATTCACTTAGGACTTTTACACCTTCGTCCTTTTCAGCGTTGGTTGATAGCCAGACGGTTGTCGGCAGTTCACAACCGACATACCCGTGTTTTGGTGACAACCAGACAACCAGGTCCACGACAACTATTGCCAGTTTCGGAAGGACCTACTGTCACAAATGAACGGGGAGCTTTGGCACCCCTCACCGGGCAAGTTGAGTCTATGTGCATGGCCCCTGGGGTTGAGCAGGAGCTCTCACAGTGTTCTGCAGATGTGAGGAACACTGTCATGAATGCAAGAGCCCCATCAACATGTCGTACTTATGCCAGTAAATGGAAGATCTATGTTTCATGGTGTACAGATCGGTCTATTAACCCAGTATCTTGCTCTATCAGTTCAGTGTTGGAATTCTTACAACATTTATTGGACACTGGGCGGTCCCCAGCGACTCTAATGGTATTCGTGGCAGCCCTGTCAGCACATCGGAACCCCTTGGGGGGGGAAATCGATTGGTGCGGAAAAATTGGTGGTGGCTTTCCTTAAAGGAGCAGTACGTCTTAATCCACCGGTGTGGATAATGCATACCCAGTCGGATCTTCAGATGGTACTTGACAGTCTGCGTTTACTGCCTTATGAACCACTTGAACAGGCTGATATTAGAAGTCTCTCGATGAAGACTGCTTTTCTCTTGGCTATAACGTCAACCAGAAGAGTAGGTGAGCTTCATGCCCTCTCGGTGAGTCCACAGTGTCTCAGGTGGGGGCCTGAGAACAATCAGGTTACACTCTGGCCGAATCCAGCTTTCCGACCTAAGGTGTTGTCTGATGGCTTTGTGAACCAACCCATTCCGCTTCCAGCGTTTCGTCAAGAGGCTTCCCAGATGGCCTTGTGTCCAGTGAGTGTATTGCAACCGTATGTATTGAAGACCGCTTCATGGGGCATCACTCATCACTGATGAATAGCAAGACCGCCAGATCACTCGGATTGAGAGAATGACTGCAGAGAACGACCGTGACATGAATGTAGCGGATATAGCTTCCGACATGTCATCGGTCAGGGTCACAGGTGACAAATCAATACGAGATTCTTGATATGGCTCGCGAGACGCGACTCCTTCCACTATGTTCGACCGTCTCTGGCGGTCTTTCACTATTCATAGAACCAAGGTTACATCAGTAACCGGCGTTCTCCAACTTCTCCAGCTGTTTTATTGACATCTTTCCGTGGTTGAAAAACACTGATCGATCGGTTTTATTTCAGTAAGTTAGCAGTAAAGAGTAACAGATGATCGGTTCACGTGCCGCTTGAACTGAGATCTGTTAGTGATCTTTCACGTGATATAAAGGCATTCCTGAGTCTGAGGCATAGGGTCTGAGGTAAATGTAACATTACGTGACACATGTTGTTCTCCAACTTCTCCAGCTGTTTTATGGACATCTTTCCGCAGTTGAAAAACACTGATCGATCGGTTTTATTTTGGTAAGTTAGCAGTAAAGAGTAACAGATGATCGGTTCACGTGACGCTTGAACTGAGATCTGTTAGTGATCTTTCACGTGATCGTCACATTCACAAGCGCCAAAATGGTGTTTATTGTTTGAATTTCGTAATAGAATCTGAGAGCTGAGAATCTGTCTCATATCAATAACAACCTGCTCTGTCGGTGTCAGTGTCCTCTTGCTCTTTTTTCATTCGAGAAAATCGGCGCAATTGGCCTTATGCACAGCTGCACTACTTCCTGAACTTAAGCCAGCTCCTTGTTTCCTGTCTGCCATTATTGGTCAAATTGATTAATTCAGGTGTGCCTGACCTCAGTAGTCACAGCAACAATAATCAGACACACCTGCATTAATCAAGTTTGGGCAATAATAGCAGACAGGAAACAAGGAGCTGGCTTAAGTTCAGGAAGTAGTGCAGCTGTGCATAAAGCCAATTAGGCGCAAACTACAAATTCGAGTTAATCGATAAAATCGATTTATCGCCCAGCCCTACCCTGAACTCTTGATTGATTAATCCAAACCTTGCTTACTCGAGGTACAGTATGCTGGTTCCAAAAACACACCTGGGAGTTAGGGCTGAACGATTTTGGAAAATAATCTAATTGCGATTTTTTTAACCAATATTGCGATTGCGATTTAATATGCGATTTAAAAAAAAAAGTTATTTACCTTCTGTGTTAGTCGACAAAGACAAGCAATAAATCATTGTACAGTAGGGATGGGAATCTTTAGATAGCTCATGATCCGATCTACTTTTTTTCTTATTAATTAATCTTAATAACTCTTAAAATATGTATTTAATTACATGTGTAAAAACACATACTTTAAAAAATAAATATAAAAAAACATTTAATTAAACCAATTACATGTTAAGAATTTTAAATAGGCTATATAAAATAATATAGCTTCAAAATATAAAAGCTAGTAAATAAAAAGAAACAAACAAAAAAAAAACATTACAAGCAATAAACAAAGAGTGGTCTCAGTATTTAAAAGTAGGCTGTCTGAATGTTTTTCATTCAAGAGCTGGAGTGATTTCCCCTCAGTTTAGATACGATAAGCTGCATTCACACTAATGCATACTGTATATCTCTTTTGAAATTGTAAATGTGGTTTGTCCTGTTGGTTTAAGATATAACTGACCGTGTTTACATCAATTTCGCGTCATAAAAGCATTTTGACATGCAAGTACATTTACCAATGAGCCTACCTAGAAACTCTCAGTACATCCAGCAACTCCAAAGCTCTTAAAACTTTCTCATTGTGAAGTTACATGTTACTCTCCTGGCTTTATAACATGTAATTGTATTCTCAATTGTATTTACCCCATGGCATTGATTCTGAATGTTCATTGAAATGCAAAAAAAAAAAAAAAAAAAACGCATGCACGAGCGCTCTTCACAAAGCACGCGTTAGTATTTTAAAATGAAAGCAGCCTTCTCAGTGATTTTCATGGTTTTAATATAAGCCAACTGCATTCCAAAATACATAAATAATGCCTCTGTGAAGCACTTGTAAAGAAAATACCCGCGGGAGAGAACGCGCACTGCAACAGTGTAACGTTATAACATCAAGCAAAGCGGCAAAACCTGTTCAATGAAGCCCGCGAATGTCCTTGTAATTTGGTTCAACCCCGACCTTTATAAAATAACGTTACTATGTTTTGGAAGGTTCGAGCGGTGTCGTGTGTGTGAGTGAGGAAGAGAGAGAGCGAGAGAGCGAGAAAATAGAAGCAAGCAGATTCAGAACACGGTTCGTTTCTAAAGCACGCGCAGCGTCATCACGCATCTGTGTTTAAAAACTAAGCTCATACTCGATTCTGAAATTCTCTGAATCGATCCAGGATTGTTGAGGAGAGAATAAATAACACAATAAACTGTTCTTTTCTGGACGCCAGACCGCGTAGCGTGGCAAGTTGATGCTTTATCTTGCAGACTGCTTTTCTCTCGCGTGTCAAGTGACCAGTGTAATCGCAGCTCTTGCGATTACAAAATCGCGTTTCATCATATCGCGATTTTATCGCAAATGCAATTAATCGTTCAGCCCTACTGGGAGTAAGTTCATCCAACTCAGAATATGTATATGATTAACACACCAGAAATTCTCAACAAAGCAATGAAGCAAAGCAAAACAGACCAAAAATTAATTTCAAAGTGAACTATCCCTTTAAGACGTTAAGACGACTGCTCTAAACAATTCCCAATTTAGCTTAGTCTGTAGGCCTTATGGTTGATTAGTAACTGGGGTGATATTAAATCATGAATACCAAAACTGATATGTCGGGACAAAATTTTGACTCGCACTTGCTTCCTCAAAAACTCCGTCTCGACTGTATTTGAAAACCAACGGACTCGGTCACGACTCGGACTCGACCCTTCAAAGACACTGTCTTGGCATAGGCGGTCTCATCCCCATCACTATTACTTACCCTAAAAGCTACCTCCATTTTTTGGAACCAAAAGGTGAGGTTATCTGATTACTTTCTCTTAGACACACACACAGGTATGTCACATGGTTATGAATTTCTAGAATACAACCCAGGACTAACTGTTCGACCATACTTCAGAAACTCACCTCCTTTTCTGAAGAGGTAGACAGGCACAAGATACAGCATGGAGTGTTGAATATAATAGATCTCCTTTTCAAATGGAAGCTGTGACAGGGGAAAAATATGTTTAGATGACAAAAACATACAGAGAGCCTTGCATTCTAGTCTTATTTGGTGTCAGCATGTTATACTATAACTACTGTATATCCTAATGCAATAAGCATCTAAACAAACAACTAAACCATTACAAATATAGTATCGATGCAAGCAGTGATAACGGGCTCGAGCACTATGGTGCCATCGCCACCTGGTGGCTCTAGGAAAACAATATAAATCAAGGTCAGGTAAAAAAAAAAAAAAAAAAACACTTCCTGCTACCATTTGGTAGTACTATGATGACCTAAGCCTACAATAACCATAAACATGTGATCAGCTCCCATCAACATACAAAATAACCATCACCACCTCCACAAGACAATGGCAGTAAATACACACAATTCCATCTCTCTGACTACTGTCACAGTGAAATATTACAGTGATGGAAGTGCACTTATTTTTTCCTGTACAGTACCCAAAAGATCTGAAGCACTTGATGCGAGGATAGAAACTATGATTCACTGTTCGCTTGTTGGCCAGAGGAATGAGCCTGGGTTTTCCAAATGATTTTTCTCTATTATGTCACCTGAGGGAGTTTTGGTACGGTCACTGTTGCCTGACTTTTGGCTTGCTTAGTTAGGTACATTTAATATTCAACGATATTATTGATCTGCCTTTCTTCTTGAAACAAAATTTGTTGTATTATTTTCATTTTATGAAGCTGCTTTGATACAATCTGTATTGTAAAAAGCACTATATAAATAAAGGTGACTTGACTTGACTATGAATAAAAACTCTGGATAGTGTTGCACCTCTCTGTTTGAAGAAGAAAGTTAAAGAGAAACCCCCACACATGGGTACAAATTCAGACTCATGCTCTTAAGAAAGCACGTGAAGATTACAAGTTAAGAGAAAATGAAAATGTGATCTCATCTTATCGGAAAATGATGAGATCTTCATATTTGAATGCTCATAAAAAAATGACAAAAACAATCTCAGGAATTTCTCCCCACAGCACAGTACTGTAATACCTCAATGAACTTCAATAATAAAATTAAGACAAGCAGAAAGAATCATAGTAGAGCCTGACCGATATGGGGTTACTGATATTATTTATGTATTATATATTATAATACAGTAGCAATATTTTTTATGTCTATATTATAGTACAGAAGCAGTTAAATGTTTGGACACACACCATTCTTGACTGGTACTGTACTGTATATAGAATACAGTATGCATATTTTTTGCAATGATCACTCAAATGTGGTGATCAAACACTTGTGTGACAAAAATATGTAATGGAGGCAGGGTGAATGATTGAGAATGATAAAATACAAAATGGCCCTATATAAAGTGTTATAATTATAAAAATTATTGAAGTATTGCTTGATTTTGTAACGTAGCGTTGGGATGTATAGGTTGACACAGTGCCTAAACCAGTTGTTGCTTGCGTTGCAACAGCTGTTTACCCTGGACGTTAATGGTTCTACGGTCTTTTGTCGCATCGCGCCACTCGCTTCCAGTGTCTTGTTCAGGCAGCAGCAAACAAGCAGTCAAGCGATGTCTTAACGGTAAGTTGCAAACTAGTTAGAATGAGTGGTGTTGGCTTGAGACTGTTGAATGGTGACTTAACACTACTTTGTCACCTGGTGAGCTAACCATCTTTAATACCTTGTCAGTGGAAGCTAATGTGTGCGCGCATCTTACACCGTTACACTCGCCTGATAGTGTATACTGGATAGTGGCTCTACTTCTACTATCATTACTGAAGTGAAATGGTTTGCTGGTGTACAGTAACCTGGGTCGCCAGTAACAAACAATGAATGCACTTTGTTGGACAAACTACTTAGTTACACAATTTATAAGCATTTTATCCGCGTTATATGTTCTGCAAAAAAAAGTTTATAACGGCAGCATATCTGCATCATATACACCGTACCGAAATTTCTGTGATAGGCTCATATCGGCTGATAATATCGGAAGACCAATCCGATTATTACTGAAGTGAAATGGTTTGGTCGGGCTCTATGCTCATAGTATCTCCAGTGAACAGCTTCAGGCATTTGATGTTATAGGACAAGAAGGGTGAACAAAACTTATTTAACATATGCTGTAACCTATATCCACTAAGCTACTGAAAGAGTTGTTACCTGTAATCTCAGAATATCCTCTGAAAATTATTAACTTTTCCCTTTCTTAAGGGAATGTCCCAAAAACTTTCAAGCTGGCAGTAATCAAACCCTTATCAAGAAGACCCAGCTTTGACCCAGGAGAACAGATTATCTCCAATCTCCCGTTTATGTCTAAAATGTTAGAAAAAGTAGTGTCCTCCCTATTTGTTTCTGCCACATAAAATATAATAAACATCCAAAACAGGCACAAAATCTAAAAAAATCAGTTTATTGCTCTTCAGAATGGATCTCCCCTCCATCATTAAATGCATTAGAATCCTTAAAAGAATACTAGCTACAAAACAAATATTGGGTTCTATGTAATGTGGAACTTAAACAACTGGTAAAACAAAGTAAAATGTAGAATACAAACATATTATGCTCATTGACTGTCTCTGTTGTCTATCCTTGTTATTGAACATGACAACATTAAAGGGTTAGTTCACCCAAAAATGAAAATTAATTCATTAATTACTCACCCCCATGCTGTACCAACCCCGTAAGACCTTCGTTCGTCTTCGGAACACAAATAAAGATATTTTTGATTAAATTTGAGAGCTGTATAACTACCACATTGGCTCCTAAGGGACTGCCTCTTGACGGCCCAGAAAGTCAATGAAGAAAATGTTTAAATATCCCAAGTGACTACCGTGGCTCAACTATATGTTTATCAAGCAACGAGAATACTTTTTGTGCGAAAAAACGAACAAAAATAACGAGTTTATTCGACTATTCCTTTTCTTCCTTGTAGGCCAGAAACGAGACTTCCTTAGATTTCCACGACGCATGCGCGAGAACTGAACTGAAGTAGTGTAAGGAGATCGCAATTCTCGCGCATGCGTCGTGGAAATCTAAGGAAGTCTCGTTTCTGGCCTACAAGGAAGAAAAGGAATAGTCGAATAAACTCGTTATTTTTGTTCGTTTTTTCGCACAAAAAGTATTCTCGTTGCTTGATAAACATATAGTTGAGCCACGGTAGTCACTTGGGATATTTAAACATTTTCTTCATTGACTTTCTGGGCCGTCAAGAGGCAGTCCCTTAGGAGCCAATGTGGTAGTTATACAGCTCTCAAATTTAATCAAAAATATCTTCATTTGTGTTCCGAAGACGAACGAAGGTCTTACGGGGTTGGTACAGCATGGGGGTGAGTAATTAATGACTTAATTTTCATTTTTGGGTGAACTAACCCTTTAAGCATGCCTACAAATGAACTTGTGCATGTGCATAAAAAAACCAAACACCAATTGCAAAAGCCAATATGGCGCATACGTTTTAACTACATACCTTACATCGCCAGTTGGCAGAATGTACACGTGCACTAAAACATACATTACGTCACTACACAACCTCATCGTGCTACAGTCTACAGTGAGGAATACTTGACAACTGAAGTGTTTTCAACCACTGCTATAGTGTAAGTAACTTGGTAACTTTATTTAATAACTTTACATTATTATAATGAATATACTCACCAGTCTAGTGTTGACTACTGGAAAGAGAAGAGCTAGAAGGGCTCCATTCAGCATGTGGACCTGAAGTCTTCAAAATAACAACAAAAAAAATGTTAAAAATCACAGTAGAAAGCTCACAGCAACACTATATCTATCAACACTACAGGAACACAGTTATGCTGCCTTGAAGCAGACAAATATGTGGCATGCATAAAGAAGGCAATCCCGCAATACTTAAATAAGTTGTAAATAATAAAAAATACAAAAAGATATTCTAGACGGATAGATATCTCTGCTTTGCCAGAAGACTGTTAGCAGTGAGAGTATGCGCTTTTGCCAAGGAAATTATTGTGTCAAGGGGGAGTGGTTTAGCGATCTCTGCAGACTAGCCTATCTCGCAAGCTCCCCGATTTCAACGCGGAGAACTGGGAATTCTAGAACCAGAAAGAAAGATTCCTGATTTTAGACATACGTGACAAATAACAAATACATTACATCTTGACTATGGGTTTGAAAACCTCAGGAACCTAAGGTTTCCTGAGGTTTAACCTTTGCAACGCTAAGGAAATGAAATGATCATAATGAACTGTGTCTACTCGGGCGACAACTTCAAAAAGAAAAAGAAACACGGCACCTTATAAAAAAATAGGCCCATTTTATTCAAGACACCAGTTTCACGCTGGCGAACGATCCCGGCTTAAAGGGTACATATCATTCTTTTAAATCATTCATTTTTACATATAAATCATTCCGTTGTGGTCCATATAAAGCATAACTGCAATGCTTGGGTCTGAATTCCTCATTATTATAATAATAGCTATAGCTCCACAAGCCCC